>VDFB02356975.1:0-15721 GCA_007258455.2 Sequoia sempervirens
ATATCGTGTTGAGGCGATATCCAATATCACGTTGAGGTGATATTCTCTTTCCACATTTGGTTGTAGCCATTGTGGTAGACATCACATTGAGGTGACATGTCTTGAGTAGCTGGAAGTGTACTCCTTAGCTGAGAGGGAGTGTTGATGTTCGATTGCAGCATCAGTCGTATGCTCCAGCCACATGCATACAAGAATAATTAAATATAGCCTCCGTCTATTTAATTATTGTGATCAGTTGCTAATGAAGAGACACGTCATAAACAATAATTACCCGTCTCTTGAAGAGACGCGATTATCTCCTTGGGCCAACCTCTTTGTGTAGAGGCGCGATTTGTTTATTCAAGCCGACATAATGATTAATGAAGAGGTGCAAATAATAAAGAGATATATTTGTTATTGGAGGCCGACCTTGAAGAGACACGATCTTATGGAGGAGGCGCGATTTTTGTTACAGACCGACATGCTTTTGGAAAGACATATCTCTTCCATTCGTGGTGTATATATACTCAATGAAACTTTGTTGTTTGGCATTCAGATTTAGTTCATTCGATACACTTCAGCATATCATTCTTGGTGCGAATTCTATACACATTCTTGGTGCAAATTCTATACAAGACAGATCGAGTTCAAGAGAAGTTCGATATCATTGTTTGTTGAGATTATCTTCATCAGATTGTCTTTTATATTGTATCAGTTTGATGCGCATGCTATAAGCCTTCATATTGGCCTCTATTGTAAAGGAGATTCATTTATTGTTTCAATATATAAGAGATATATTGTTGCTGGGTTTTTCTCCCTCAAGAGGAGGGTTTTCCCAGGGTATCTGCTGTGTTATTGTGTCTGATTTTGAATTAATTTTTCTGTGCACTTAATCTGATCACTAAATTTATGAGGGGCAATGTGAAATAGGTCCTTACACTACTCGTAATGCTCCTCAAAAAAATGAGGTGGCATAAAGGATGAACAAGACAATTATGGAAAGAGCCAAGTATGTTAGGTGATTCATAGTTACATAAATGATTTTGGACAAAAGATGAGAGTATTGCTTGTTACTTGTTAAACAGATCCCCTTGTAAGCCTCTTGATTTGACACCTTATGAAGTGTGGATAGGTAAGAAACCTTCTATTTCACATTTAAAGGTTGTTGGTTGTGAGGCTTATGTTCACATGCCTAAAAGTAAGTGATCTAAGTTGGATCCAAAAGCTGAAAGATGTATTTTCATTGGATATGGTGAAAATGTTAAATGTTATAAGCTTTGGAATCAAATAATCAGATTACAACATGCCCTATGATGACTTTCATCCCACTTACTTTTCCCTATATTGATTCTTAAACACCAATGGACTTGCAATATCTGATTGCATACCTCAAAATATTACATCTTTTCCCAACATATTAACTTCCTATATTTGCTGTGGACCACTTCGAGAATTATTTTAGCTGTAATTAGTACTTTAAGAAAAAAATTAATAACCAATTATAGTACCAGGTGACCAGTCTCGAGCACTTATATATGTTCTGTTCCAGACTATTTCTATTTCCCTAGAAACCCTAGGCTGTCATCATGTTACTGTAATAAATGAAGTGAATGAAGTTCAATGTTAAACACGACACTCTCATCTTACATCTTTCTTAAGTCAGTGCTTGATCCTTCAAATGTTTCTTTTGCATCAATTGCATGCAGCATAGCAACAGAGCATAAATCAGAATCTCCAACTTAAAACAAACCTTATCTACAAGAGTCTCTGGAGAAAGGTTTTGTGCAACAACCCGTACAAGCACATCCTTTGAACTGCAGCCCAACATATGTACAAGTTTTAATATTTTTCACTGTGCTAAAGACTATTCAAAGAAAAAACATCAAGTTGTATTACCAAACTGAAATTTTTAATACAGCAGGAATTGGCACACTATGCAAGAGTGGCACATACGTGAGTATTCCCTTTGGTTTATTTCCAGATGTAATCACAACTGAATTAACTTTATGTTCACGCATCTTCTTTGTAGCCATATACACGGATTCAAATGGTGAGACAGTCGCTATCCTGACCAAAAAAATACTTCAATTTTACATTGGTGGATAAATGAGATCTATTTGTACTTTGTTAAAATAATAAGAAATGGTAATAGTACAGATTTTTAATTTTTTCCTATAAGACTATCCTCAAGAAAAAAGAATACAACACTAGATAACCACTATGATTATAGTAACACCCACTTTCTATTCTCTGTAATGAGTGTTGATAGAGTGGGCCTAAACATCTGCTCCCGTAATGATTCAATGAAGGTACTTGGAGCTGCAAGTACAATATAGATAATGTGTAAGTAGGATGCATTAACAAATAACTACATTTAAATACAAATGAAATGGAACATATTAATAAAGAAACAAAATGAAACTTAAAACAGAATAATCTACAAGAACTTAAAACATTATATTTTTTTATAAAAAGCATTTCAAATGTTATTTAAGGAAAACATGTTACTACTATGCTGTTTTGGCACACCCAACATGACTCGCCATTCTTCAATTAATTTCTTGATATTAACATATGTGAAAAAACACCCAAATTCCATGATGCGACCAGTATGACTTCCCACTTAGTGAATTTTTTGTCTTGTTTGATGTATCATCTGGTCTTTGTGTAACCAACTAATTAATTAGGAGCAGGAGCAGACTGCTCTGCTTAACCAATGAAGGTGCTTTAAAGACTTCAACGACTATATTTTTTTATAAAAACATTTCAAATGTTATTTTAAGGAAAACATAGGCTACTATGCTGTTTTGCTTTAGTTGCACCAAACCTTGTTCTCATTCTTCAATTAATTTCTTGTGTTCTTAACATATGTGAAAAAACACCCAAATTCAAATTATTGCCTAGTATGACTTCCCACTTGGTGAATGTTTGTGTCTTGTTTGATGTATCTCTAGTTGTTAACTAATTTATTGAAGCTGACTACTCTGCTTAACCAATAGGGGTGTGTAGTTGACACTCAGAATCTCATGTCTACCCATCCCAATAATGCCACTTTCTAAATTCTTTCATATCAATTACATACAAGCATAGTTTTACTTCAAATATATAAATGACATGAATTGCTAGCATAATTCTTAATGCATTTCAATAAAAGGTTTCCCAGTGCAACTTTTACAATTAGATGGTTCATGTGTATTTGTTTATGCTCCTTAGATTGTTAAATGTGAAGTTGACTATATTATGCTTTTTAGTTTTTTTATTTCTCTAGAACGCCCACATTACACAATATTTTGTCAGGACACTCCAAGCAAGTTTGTTAACTTCTTCCTTTTCGATTGCATTCACACACAGACACATAAGAGCTCGCTTTACATCACATTTCCAGATGAAAATGTATTGACAGCTTAGCTCAAAAAATACAGGCATGGCGATACACAATATACAGGTACAGAAACTTGGGTACGCAGGTGCAAATGTGTAAAGTTTAAGTAAAACTATACAGTACATCAATAAAATAAATACTAAATCAAAAATTTAGTAATGATATTAACCATTTAAAAGCACAACAACTATACAATGATGAACTCCAACACTTTAAAGTTTAAACATTGAACATGTACAATGATAAACACCAAAATACGTCAATCATGAGAAAAGTGTAAATTGTTAATTTATCAATGCTCAAACACCCAAATTACATATGTTAAATATCAAAAAACAGAACCATGCAAGAGTTTAAACATTATCTTCGTAGGGTTAAAAACTCTTATATAATATTCACTTTTACTTTTTTGACTATATTTCAAACAGTTTTCTTTTTGTGTAAAACACACAAGCTAGGTGCACAAATGGTAAACACACCCCAGGTTTGGAGTGAACCTCAGGTGACAATGTATGTATAGGGTGCAGATGCGTAAAAGATATCACATTATCTGCACAATTGACATAGGAAGCCAGATAATCAAACTACTGCTACACTGTTGGAAGTCTTAGATAGAAGTTCAATAATATGCAGTAAAAGTCTACAAAACACTCCACTGATAATGATGTCTCCAGGTGATGTCACCCATTCCACAGAGGTTAAGTTCATTTTCTCTCATCTTATATCTCTATTGTTTCTACGGACCATTGGCCATAAGACATTTTTTATTCATATATTTTGTAGTGACATTGGTGGCAAGTGCTATTAAGTGGATGAGAGATTATATGATTTTTTGTGTCTCTGCATGACATGGAACCTTTTTGTCTTTGGATTTCTGGTGGTATTTTAATGCCTCACCTCGATACTGAAAATTTGAATTAGTTTTAAATTTAGTTTACCTTAGATGAGTTTCATTCTACAATATAAGTAAAAACTAACCATCTCCATACTGTCGTTCAACACCTTCAACTGCAGCTGCAATGGCACTTCCCTTCTCTGCAGCCTTTTCCATTTTTGCTATGGCATCATAAAGGCACTTTGTAATATCAAGCAACGCTTTGACTTCAGAATTTTCCACAACAGGCAAGTGCCTGAATTTACCTGCACATACTTCACGAGTGTAATAACTACATTGCAAAAGAAATAAAGCACAGTTTGAAAGCAAAATAAAATAAGACTCCCACCTTGAACCATCTTCTCAAGTGCTTCAACAGCTGAGGTGTCCATCATAACATAGGTAGGGTCCTTTGTCATAACCTTTGAAACCGGTGTCAAGTCTGGCTTCAAACCCTCTGCTATAACCCTGGTAGCTATATCCTGAAAAGAAATCACAAAATTGAGCTCACATTACAAATATTGAAGTACAAGATAAAAATTGCAAATAATCAAAAGAAATAGATATTGGAAACAAATCATCACAAACCTTGTCTTGAAAAGAAGCAAAGAAAATCATACACCGTATTATAATTTATAAAAGGAAAATTGAAGGGAACAAATAATAATTTATTTGGATATAAACCTTGTCAGTCATAATCCCGCAAAGAACAGATTTTGAATCTGTGAGTAGAACGGCATCCACCTTGCGCAGGACCATGCGACGGCATGCATCAGAGACTTTTGTGTCCTCCGAAATAGTCAGTGCCCTTGACAATCTCAGCCTCCTAACAGTCCTCTCACCTCTATTTGAAAAAATCCGCAAAATAGTAAATAACAAACATTTAATTTCATTCCATCACCACAAAACAGCAATTTTGGCACATAGACAAAAACTCAAATCAATTTTACAGTGGTTGAACCAGAAATAAAAATTATCTTGCCAGGGCCTGGGCTGTTTGAAGTAAAACATGCTGGATGTTCCTTTTTCTTGCTTGTGTTTACACTCCTTATAAACTGTACACTCATCCACAAATAGTTTTTCAGACTATGCTTTTATACCCATCATATTGTTATAATTCTTAGTAGTTTCCCAGTGTGATGTGCCAACAAATTATTGAACATGGATTAGGGCTAAGCACAGGCAAGAAATATCTTATTGTGAACGGTTGAGTTAATACAATATGAGAGCTGGCTTTTTCCCAAAAGGGTAAATTAACCATGGTAATTAATTACGTATTATTGTGAGTGTGAAATTGTTCTATTTCTATTGCATTAATATATTTCATTAACATTGCTTCTCCTGTATTGGTTTAAAGTATTATTTCTCTTCAAAATGCCATTCCACCACAGAAACTTTGCCTAAACTAAGAAATTAAGTAATTTAAGTTTAAAGAGGAATACAGAATTAAATATTTACTTTCATTTCATGAAATAAAAACATAGAAATTTGCCAAAGAATTTTGTAGCCTCTGAACCAGAAAAAATAGGTTTTTCTCTTGCTAGCACTTGTACCGTTCAAAAAACAAATTAACTTAAGTGAAAAACAAGTAACTTCACCACGAGAGGGGAAATAATTTAAAAGAAAATAATTTTACAGCACACACTACATAAAATACATATAGGTACATTCCATGTTGAAACATGGAAATTTTGACAGAAGAGCAAAAAATAGAAAATTGATTTTGAATTATCATTTATCAGTAATGTTTTTCTTTGAATGCAAAGAAAATTTGCTTTTATGGTTGATTTTGTTTATTTTCTCTTTACCTTTTATATTTTTTGTACAGACTAACATAAGCTCTGGCATGCCTCGGGTCCAAGCAAAATAGCAAAAACAGAAATTTTCCATATAGCAAAAAGCAGCAAATGATTTAACAGTGGCTTAGCGAAAAATAAATAAATTAAATTTGATTTATTTTAAAAAACATCATATCGCAAGCAAAAACAGCAAGTATTCTATCATTTATTTTCATCCAAGGCCATCCATGAGGAAATGTAAATTTTGGGGCTACATATAAGAAAAAATATGGCTTGGTTTAAAATCCCTTGCACAGAAATAAGATTGATGGTCACTCTGTTATACATGTTGCAAGCTAAACGTAACTATGTTCCATTGGGATGTGACTGCTATTTCTGTCCCCGTGCTATTTTCTAATTCAATTTCATTCTAGAATGTTGAGGGTACTTTTAAGCATTCCCTTTGAGCGTCCCTGTGTTTACCTCCCCCACTCTCATGAAAAGGGGAACTTGGTGAAACGTAGGTAAATAAAATAACTTTTTCCAGAAGGGGAAAATATAAAACATCTTTACAGAATGCAGTGGAAAGAGGATTTTAATTGTTAACCAGAAAAAAAAATTGCATACAGCAATGACCTCAAATTCCATAACAAAAATTAAGAAATTTGTCCACAAAGCAAAAAATGGAAAAGATTTTACAGCGACTGCAAAAAAGGGAAAAAGGCAACAATTGTAAAAAAAATATTTCATAGCGGAAGCAGGAATCAGCAAATTTTAAAATTCAATTCGTCCGTGCGTGGCTTCTAGACCAAAGGTAATCGAAGGGCACTAATATGAATATGCCTCTCGGCTATAACGTGGCCCGTAACTCTAGTAGCCAAACCGTAAGTGGTTTTTGAACCCCGGAAACTTCTAATTTTGCACCACAATTACACAGCAAGTAGATTAGAGAAAAAAATCCCAACACCATAGCGCCGACCGCAAATTCTGAAGCATTCAACATCAGTCCATGCCAAATATACAAAAGAAATTATTTTTTTCCAAGAGAGTAATTTTACATACGGCGAACTAGGCGAGGTAGAATTTCGTGGGGTCATAGTGCTTCCATTTTCAGCGGGAACCTGCTGTTTCGCTATAGTTGAAGCCGCCGGCGTCGTTTTTCTCTGCATTATTCCCTGTCTTTTGCCTGATGAAAAGGTAAGACCTTTCTCCATTTTATGCGTCTTAGACTCTAAAACCCTACCTGCTAGGCCACCCGAGTTCGATTCTTGGACTGATATTATGAGTCTTCTGCAGCCGCTATCACTGTTGCTACCTTAAGGCAGAGTTCGAGTTTAATTAATTTATCTTTCGCCCCGCCCCATATGCGCGGTAAACGACAATTTGGAGATGGTATTTTAGGGCTAACTCTTCACCTTCCCTCCAAGTGAGTTAAAAACAGAAGGTTAAAATTATAGTCGTTTGAAATTTGAGTTGTCGGCTTCCATTAAAGTGGTGTACGAGATCGTCTCCTATTTTATTAAAAACATGGGTTCTATGGATGGATATTTATACAGAGGTAAGTTCCAGCTCGCTCACTACTTGTGCACAGAGGACAAAACAAATCTTACACGCCATTGCGTGATTCCAAGATGCTTTTCTTAATAATCGGTTTACCTTCGCTAGGACAAAATGTGAAGCGTTTTTCGGTGTTATTTGTTTTTTCTGGTTCGAAAACGCTGAATGCCTACACATATGAAAAAGAAGATGCGAAAATTGCTAACGCAACCAATGTTTTTTTTAATGAAGCAACTTTTACGGAGGCCATGTCATGACCCTGATTTTTTCATGCGTGGTTAACCTGGTACGTGGCTAAAGCTGTAATCACCCTGATGGGGGAAGGGTTAACAAAAAGAATTGTCTAAAGTTGCGTCTACTCGTATGGACCCACTTTCCAAAGTCAAATGCTGCTTGGAGCAATGCCAAAATTTTAGAGAACTAAATCATAAGAAGCATTATGTGCAAAGCAAAGTTACATCACATGTGGGCCAAGTTCTAGGATGAATGAATGAATGAAAGATTTTAATGACGTCCGCGAGACCAAACAGTCTATGGGACCGAGACAAAACAGGCCTAATTTGTCTTCATACTCTTTTCCAAGTCAGATCTCCTGCTGTTAAGTTTGACTAGAAGGCTAGCCGTCTGATTAATCTTATCTTCCTCAAATAGCTGGTGCATATTGTCCACTTTCAAACTATTTTCATGTTGAGTGCGGATATCCTCGTAAGCAATGCATTCCATGATGAAGTGCCATTCTGTTTCCACAACCCCTTTATTGCAGAAAATACAAGTTCTTTCTTCCCAAGTTTCCTTGGGTATCTTCCACCTACCGGTCTCACACCTAAGGTGATGTGATCCCGTCCTCAATTGTGCCACTAACAACCTCGCTTTCCCTTTAATATCTGCACCTAAATAAGTTTTTTCACCATGATCCTTTGTCGGGTTAAACTCTTTGATGTAGTATGCTTTTTTTCGCCCAATCTGGTTTGTCCACATGGCAGTTCTGAATTTTTCAGTCACATAGCTTTTTATTTCACTATTGGTGCTAGGACACTCATGCAAATTGATGTCCCACTTGTTCATCCACTTGTGGTTTTGTTTCATCCAAGTTTTCTTCCTACGTTCTAGCGTCTCCTTCATAGCTGTTTTGGGCCAACGGTGGTTATCCATGTTTTCAACCTTCTTTAAATAGCTTATCAACCGGATTAAAGCCGATGCTTCCAATGGAAAAGACCCTGTTTCAGCTAAAAGAATTTCATAGGGGACGATGGGCCCAAGTTCTAGGATTGAAAATATATTTAATGTTGTATGTGAAAAGACGTATATGTTGTAGGCTAAAGTTCTCTTTATTATTGTAATGTTTATGATGTTATTCGTCATTTGGTTGTTTTGACGGAAGTGTTTTAATATATTGAGAAACAACTTGATTTTCCTTACAAATCAATTTTTTTAATCATGTGTCAATTATTTCATATTTATTGTATTTTACTTTTTTATTTTTATATTTACATATTATTAGTACTTGTATTTAGAGGTTCAAGCATTACATTAATAGAAAATTATATGTATGTTAATATGTTAGAGAGTATGTGTTTGTGCATAGATGCACTATAAATTATAGTTGTATGTGATTGGATTAAATTAATAACAAGTGTTAAATAATATAATGAAATAAACTTAGATAAATTTAGATTTTTTAAATTAAAAAAATTAAGTATTAATTGATTATGAAATATTTGCATACAGATTTAAAACATAAAGCAATACAAATGAAAAAAGAAAGTTACCATCAAATTAAAGACATTAGATTTCCATAGTCCATAACGATCATAGTATGTTTTTTTGGATTAAACTATGTTAGTTTTTTTAACATCAACATTTCATATCACACTTTGTGATCCGAAAAGTTGATGTTAAAAAAATTAACGTAGTTTAATTCAAAAAAGCTTACTACCATCAAATTGACAAAAAAACACTGCAAATGGAAAGAGAATGTTCCCATCTAGTTGTCAAATCAATATTTATCTAGCTTTTATGTGCTAAGTGAGATTTTGGAGGTTTTTGCCCGATATTTTGGAGGCTTTTACCATTAAACAATTGTTGGTTTACCATTAAACGACAACTGAAACTTGTTTTTCGATGGCTCAAAAATTATTTGTAGGCGTGAGACTTGTTTTAGGCTTAAATCTCACACTATATGTAGCCTATCGACTAATTATATATTCACATCATTCAAAATTTAGTGTTTATATGTGTAAATTCTTATATGATTATTATATAATCAATTTAACCTTTTTCATATCTTTGATCGAGTTTAGAGTTGATTCTTAAGTCAAATCTATGGTTACAAGGTTAATTCTAAATTTGACTCTTTTAAATTTAAATTTGAGCTAGCTCTAATTAAATCATTTACGTGTAAGAATCAATTAAACACAAAATCAAAAGATTTATTAGTATGTCTTTATATTCAAACACATTTAATGCATTCATTCTAAACATCCATGACTTTGAAAAATATATTCATTTATCATTTGTATTTCGCACTTCAATTAGTACAATAAAAAGAATCTAAATTAGCATGGGTATTCCTAAGAGCATATGCATCTCCAAAGACTGTTGTTTTTTAATTTTATATACAAACTTCTACAAGTTGACCTAAGAAAATGTGTCCCCTTGTTACCTATCAATGCCTTATCAAGGTGTTTTTAAGTATCATCACCCTCAAATATTAGGAGAAGAAAAATAAGTTGAGTCAAATCATGCAAAGTGAAGATTTATTCCAAACAACATATCAAGTCCACAAGTGAAAGACAAGTAAATAATCACACATTCAATCTTGAACAGCAGACTTGACCTCAGAAAATGAATATAAAATATTTGAATCTTGAAGTAAATATCCCATCAAAATTCTTTATTCCATATATTGAAATACTATAGATTTTGGATCATTCTCTCATATCATTCATTCTTTAGTTATAAAATTAAGTACTATTATTTTATTTACATTTCTACATTTTATTATTACAAATAATTATAAAACAATTATTATTAATTTAGATTAATGCATAGGTTTAGCCTAGACTAAACTCAAGGAAAGTATATTTTCCTCTACACTTATATTGTTTAGATTATTTGAAATACATAATTTTTTTGAAGACATCAACTTAGCAATGAAATCTTTTTGAAAGCTTAAAAGGGAATTGCTTTGTATTTCTTGTAATATAACATATAATAAGGTGTACAACCTTATTGCTATTAGATTTTAACTCATGGCTTCTTTTACAGGTAATACATATCGTCACACTATCAAGGGTATTTATTAAATTTAAAATAAAATAATTTAAAGAAAAATGAATTTGAAATGTGTGTTAGATAAAACATGGTCAATCAAGATTATATGTTTAACTTGTTTACACAATTGCCTTGATATATGTTTAGATTCAAATAAAATGTAAATGTTTTGTTTTATTGAAAGTCGAATTTCATGAATTTTAATTATGTGAATACAAACAAATAAAAAAAATGTGCATATCATTCATTTATTAAATAGATGTATTTAAGATACCTACACTAGTAGATGAAAGAATACCAAGATTCAAATGACCATATTGAATCTTTATCCACACTAGGTGCCTAAGTGTGTACATCAAATGATTCTGCCAATGTTGGATTACTGGAGCCCTCGGCCTCAAGATGTTGACTCATAGATGTAGAAAATGAATCCTCTAAGTCTGGATTATGAGTCATAGAAATTGAAGTCTAATGGAAGTCTTTGTAGGAGGAGAATGAACATTTATGGAAGTCTTTG
Source organism: Sequoia sempervirens (assembly GCA_007258455.2). Taxonomy (NCBI): domain Eukaryota; kingdom Viridiplantae; phylum Streptophyta; class Pinopsida; order Cupressales; family Cupressaceae; genus Sequoia; species Sequoia sempervirens. The sequence goes on from VDFB02356975.1 coordinate 11,361, forward strand.
TCATCAAGACAACTAAACACTTCCCATTCAACAAGTATTGTAATTGTTTTATGATCACACAATTGAAATTAATTGAATAACAAAATTTCATGATTTTTAATTATGTAAATGCAAATTACATGTTCTACATCATATTCTATTTTGAAATTAATAATATTAATTAAATAGATGTATTTAAGATACATATACTAGTTTTTAGGTTTATGATTAACATCAATAATTAATATATTTAAATGTGAATCATATGCATAGGTTGATTGTTGAGAGAAAACAAAAGGTAAGTTAGTTTTTTAAATTTGAAAACCATAATTTTGGTTAAATTATCAATATGCACTATAAAACTTAATTAGTTGCAAAAAAAATTATAATATTTTCAGCAAAAAAAAACTTTGGATTAAATCTAAAAGTAATTGATACATCTTAGTGTAATTATACACATACGAAATTGTATCAATGCACAATAAAAATAAAATAATGAGGGAGAATGGGTCATCAAAGACAGAAGAAAACTTTAGCCTTAAACAAGAGTAAATAATGAAGAATACCATTATCACTCATTTACGTACATTGTTTGAAACATTAGTCATCATTATCAATCGCCTTAAAAGATCTCATATATGATAATTAAATCACAAAAACTAGAAAGGAATTGATCAATGTGGGGACTTCGTTTATTCCTATGATGATTCTCTCAATTTCAAGATGATCTAAGATACCTTTCCTAGCATTTAATGTTGACAAATCACAAATTAGAGAGTAACCAATAAATGTGGGCATGTCTCTTATTCCTATAATGCTTAGAAGATTGATTAACTCTCAACTACAAGAGGACCCATAACTACGATTTTTTATGAACAAAAAACACGATTAAAAAAACCTGATCATTTTATGTGATGGAGGAGCATTATCTCAATAGCATGTTGTGGTCAAAATGGAATCATGTAATACTGAAAAGATATTTAACATCCTAACATCTAAATAGGTTTAAAAAAATGATGAACCTTATATTTTTAAAAACACTTTGAAGTGATCAATGTAATAGTTAAAGTAATCTTTTAAAGTGTCATACACATTTTCTAAGAGCATGATAAGATCGTTTTTTATCTCGAGTCTTCATAGATTCTTTAATTGTATTAGTCGATATTTCCAAATTTGTTTATTTTATTCATTTTATTATTAATAATATATATTTTATATTAAAAATGCCATACACCTAAAATTAATATTCTTATTTAAAAAGGTTAATCTAATACCTAAAGAAATTCTTTAAAATATAATGTACTTATATTTTTATATAGATTAAAATTGTAAAAAAAAATTATAAATATATTATAGAAAACACAATATGCATGCTCCAAAACTCTATAAAATACTCTCCAAACTCTTTGGATTGAATGTGCTCCTTTCACAACTAAAAAATTGTAAATTTTAAATAATTTCATAATATTATTAAAAAAAAATTAAAAAACTCTCAAATTAAGCCTACAACGTTCCTTGGTCTCAAATTCTAAACGAGAGACCATGTCTTTCCCATAAATGAGGGATCAAATTCCATGCATTGCTTACGTCTCCGTTGGAAATTTGAGCCCATGAGACCAATGTGTCTTAAAGAGCCCATGAGACGACCGCGACTTAAAAAGAGCTCATCTCAAGCAATGACGTCATTTACATTATGTAAAAAGTGCTCATCATGTAGGCATGGCGTTTAAACATCTAGAAATAAAGTTGAACATTTTATCATACAACTTTAAAACCAACTTTATTTCTAGATGTTTGATTTGAGTTCCTTCTCCCCTTGAGCACTAAGATGTTAGGTTTAAAATATGCCACATGGAACTTGCTAAGTTCTCCATCTCAATCATGTTTGCTTCAACATGTAAAGCTCCCAAACCGCAAAATTTCAAGCACTACATTCTATTCCAATGGGAAACCGATTTTTGCCGTCATTGAAACTAGAAAATACCTAAATTTCGCATAGGGCATACCTTACTGCAATCTAGAAAATTCCTAGGATAGTTCACCGGAAGGAAAAGGAAACAAAATTGCAAAAAAAAACAAAATTTTCATTACATGAACAGAAGATTGAAAATTTGCTAGAAAAAGAACCGACAGCCGCTTGAACGGAAACAAAAAGGATTTCAATTCCCAAATATAGAAAATTCTGCATAGGGCGACGAATTCGGCAGACTTAAATATTTCTTTCTTTACATCAACAAAGCACAGAAATTTTGCCTGAATAAGTAAATAGGGAGAATGTAAAACAATTTTCAACGAATCAAAGAAAAATTTACATACGGTAAGAGCGAAGTGGAACTCCGAAGCATTGAAGTGTTTCCATTTTCGGGGGGAAAATCCGGCTTCGCCACTGTTGAAGTCGGCGCCGTCTTTCTCTGCAGTATGCCCTGTCTCGTAGCTGGGCCGCCATTTCCCTTCTCCATCTTTTAATTCAGAATATTAATAATATAGAATTTTAACCGCTGTCTACAGGGCGAACAGGGTTCGAAGCCTTCGCCCTAGTACTTAATGAACTAAAGGTTTACAGCTACCGACATCTCTCTAGGCTTTTAAACCCTAACAGCATATTACTCTCTAGTAGTGTTTTATTCTTCGCATGTCAACAAGCTCAGGCTGATATTTTACGCTAAATCTTTAGTCTTTGTAACAGTGAAATGGAGCGATGTTACTAAATGTGTGGTGGCTTGTGTTTTGAAATAGTGGCCTTCCATTTGTAGTACGATTCCTGCGGTCTTCCACAAGTTTTTGATGAGGCATTTACTCACCAAGGCCAAAATGTGGCCCACGCGCCATTACTTCTTCCCTAAAGATGCTTTTCATACTGCCTTTTATTTCTCTATGTTCAACGCCAAAAGTGTCTTACGACGGCGAAATGTAATCGTTCGATACACGAGCTTCACGAGAGCTTTTGTAAGTTCGTTCTGATTTGTCTGTTTTTCAAAGTCTTAAAGTGAATAACTAGGTATAAACTAGTTGAAGGTTTGCATGGGAAAACGTACCGTACAGTTGATTTTAGTGTTTAATTAATGATAAATTAATGCGTACATTTTATAGATGCGCAATCAACTATAATTAAATGTGTGTTAGAAGTCTATTTGCTATAATATCACAATTTAATTTCTTATCATACGATTATTATTGATTTACAAATTTCACTATGCACCTTTTTGTGTCATTTTTATGAGTGCATAAGAGATCTTAGTGAGTGTACATCTAAATTTTTATGTGGAATTGAACTTATGATTCATATTATTCAATTTGGTTGACTATTTTTTTAATTTTTTGTCATGAGTGCACACACTTTGAAATTAAATAAAGAATAGGCAATGTTTAGGTCTAAACTATGTTGGGGAACCTATTGAATTATGAGTATCATGTTTTCCTTAGTTAGAATTTTGGATAAACCAATTCAATAATGAGCTAAGGTTGTTAATAACATGCAAGCGTTACAATATGCTCCTAAGATGATGTCACCAACAATTCTAAAGTGCAAAATTGTTTTTCCCTTAAGCTCTTTGACTTTGGTTGTTATTTTTATATTCCAAGCATAATTTAAATTAATAAGAACTAGTAGTCAAACACACCACTCTAGCATGCAATTTGGAATAATATGCACTTTAGTCTTCTCATAATGGCTTGTCAAAAATGGTGGCAAAGTTTTGAATTTGAATTTTAAAATTTAAAATTATGAGGTTTGAATCCACAAACACAAATATGATTTGGATCAACTTAATTTCCATAGGCCTAAATTAAGGTAAGGAATCATAGATTTAAGGATGGGGATCAATTTCAACTTGTATTCTAGTAACTCCTAAAAATTTACCTAATATTATGCTCAAAGTTGTTGGAAGCTAGGCCAACAAACAGGAAACACCTTCAATAGTGTTTTCCTCTGCACTTCAGGCTCTACAAAACCTAGGTGGGTTTTCCTTTATGACATTGAGTATAAAAATACTATAGATCTATGACTCAACGCCTAGTAGATTAACTCTCGTATACTTATGAAAGGATTTGTGAACCTAATTGTTCTAGATATGATGATTTAAAACAAATACAAAAATATAAAAGGGCTGATAGAAAAATTTAGGGCTAGGGAATGTCTAAATGCATTGATGTGAAATGTCACTAAAGTTGGTTCCAAATAAAGCATGGAATTGTACCTTCACTTGAAAGGGAGTACAATTTTCAATGCTACACTTACACACACAAGGTTGAAATAATCGTTGGTGGGTCATCCAAAGAATAAAATTTAAAAAAATGAGGGCCTCTTGCACACAAATATATTGCTAGATTTGGTTGATCATGCAAGGGGAGAACCAACAAACATAAAACATAGAAATAAAAGA
>VDFB02356976.1:0-31132 GCA_007258455.2 Sequoia sempervirens
TGTAATTTTAATTTTAATTTTAATTTTATATTTTATAATTTTATAATTTATTTAGTTAAATTTTGTAACTCTTAACTATTTAATTTGGTCTTAATAGGTTGCTAGTTCATCTTCTGAGAGGGATTGGAGCACATACTCCTTCATCGACTCAATAAAGCGCAATAGGCTACATTCAAAAAAGGCAGAGGACTTGGTGTATGTGCATTCAAACTTGTGCCTACTTACACACAAACAAAGCTCCTACACGGAAGGAGAGGTGGGATATTGAGCTAGAGTGTCTTGACTTGGATGCTTCCACAAGTCACTTAGCTGCACTTGATATTGATGATGACTATGAACTTGAGGCTCAGGCAGCTAATGAGCATGAGAGTGGTAGTGTCAGTGCTAGTGGCAGTGCTTGTGCGAGTGCCATTGATTGTGGTTCTACACAAAATTTAGCATCTAATGATGCTGATGATGCTTTTTTTGATGACCCATATGATTCAAATTGATCAATGATCAATAATGGCTGATTGTAAACACTTGACATTTTTATGTTTGAACTTTAATTTATAATTTTATATCATGACATTTGAGTATCACTAATTTTTTAATATTTGACTATGAAAGTTGTGGTGTATTTTTGCAATGTTATTTGACTATTAATATGGTGGTGTATTATGAACTTAAATAACTGCTGCAAATATGTATATATTTCTGATTTTTATATGTTTTTGTATTAACGTACCCAAACCCCAAATTTTTTTTTGACCAAATCCGCGTACCGGAATCTCGTACCCGTACCTGTACCAAAAATCGAACCGGTAACTTAGCTTTAAAGTTTAAACAACCTTGCCCTAATGATCACACAATCATGGATGGCAATTATTTTAAATATCTGTGCATCCAAAAATTGTCTGAAATTTTGTCTTACTATTGCATCCTTTTCTAATCTTACCCCATTTCTCTCCTGATAGGAACCTGGTGGTTTGCACATGTTAGCTTAATATCGAGGATGTGTTATGGTGAAGTGTACATTTTTACATGCTCTCAAAATTATTTCAACCTGATCTTGAATTGATGTAGTCATTTGCTTTCTTTCATTAGTAGAAGTGGGTTCCTTGCCTTTGACACTTTGTGGGTAGTGGAGTGGCTCTCCCTTATGTAGTGATGCCAGTCAGTTTCAAGCCACTTCTATCTTGCAGGGGATCTTCTCTCATTGTGGTTTTGCTTCAGATTGGTTTCCTAAGATTTTAGTTCCCTATTTCCTCCTTGGGGTATTTACAGTTTTCGAGATAGGCTGCTCTAGTATTTCTTCTTTTGGTCTCTTATGGCAGGCAAATATTTTTCTTAGCTCTTTAAAATCTCTAAGAAGGGGGACTAAAGACTTGTTAAACTTTTCTCCTGTTAAACGAAAGGCAAGCCTGGCCAAAAATACCTGCTCCAACCTTGAAAATCAACTATCTGACTGGATGGCCAAACATCATTATATTTGTTTTTATCATGAGTAGCAAAGTGCCAAAGAATGTAATAACTCGAGGCTTAGAAAATGGGTCCAAAAGCTCAGCTTCCTTGATGACCCCCTAGTTCCTGTCCCCTTTGTCTCTAATTCTTAGGATGCCCATGCCTGGCATTATATTTTTAAAATTGGTATAATCATTGCTCACTTAACCAGACATGGATCGCTGGGTCTTTGAGGGAAAATTGATTGAATGCAAGGGTTTCTAGTAGAGATGGCATTAAACCTCCAGCTAAGGATTTGGTTGTCCTTAAAGATCACATCATGTTCTCCATTTTCAAACAACTTTCTTTTGTTGGGACCTCATTTGCTGCTCCTCTTCCTTCTCTTCCCTTCCTTGAGTAAAGTCTATGTTGATAGCATCCCTCACAAGAGTACTTTTGTTTTAAGGAGGAGCTGGAACAGCTCAAGGTTATTGCCATGAAGCAGCAATTGCGAATTAGAGATTTATCTCTGCCTTCTTGGGGTAAGGCAATGCCCTTCTCTAGGAACACTACTTGCCTGGAGCTCACTACAGACATGGAAGAATTCAAACAGATTGTTATCGCTACAGTTGAGCAGAATTTTAGATATATCTATGACATCAGTGGCAGGGGCCCTCACACATGGGAGACTTTTGACACTTGTATTTGCGCCTTGTGACTAATATTTTCATGGAGTATAAAATGTAGGAGCAATGACCTTTGTTGGTGGTTGAAACTGGCAAAAGCCTTTGGTGGAGATGGAGAAGCAGAATATGGTTTTGTGAAGACAAGTAATGTCCTGTCATGGGCTGTTGCAAACATATTCATCTTTGTTAGATGTTGGAAGGCTGTTAATTTGTTAATTCATGGCCTTTAAGCAGAAATAGGTAGCTTTAATTTTCTGTTTCGGATATAATATAAAAACCTTTTCACCCTTCTAAAAAAGCAATAACTGTTCAAAATTACTATTATATGATTAATGCTATTTATAGTTATATAGTATATTTATAAGGAAGTAGTTGTGGTGAATATTGAGGGAAGGGGTTGGGTGAATTTAGCCATGACTCTACATTGCTGATTCAGGTTTAGGGTTCTGGTGTGGTGGTCACTGTTTCTTATTAACCTGAGATTGGGGTACATGTCTAAGAGCTATTAATAATTATTGGAAAATGTAGGGGCAAGGGAATTCCAAGATTGACTGAGAATAAGGTCATCATCTCTATTTACATTGTTAAGATTTATTTTAATTTCTAGGGATTATTAAACTAAACTCTTGTGGTATTGTTTAGTTATAATTAGGACTTTAGTTTTGCCAAAAGAAATATGGTGTCTCATGTTGTGAATGTTCTGCCATTGCTGGATTATTAGTGTGCTCCTAGTTAACATCAGATGTGTTCTTTGAGTCTAGTGGTAATAGAGTGTTTTGTTTGTCCATTGTGTAAATTGCCACATAAACAAGAGAATTCATACACTCCTTGGTGTTGAAGTGTTTAATGTTTATGTTTGGCTTGTGTATTCCATTTAAAAACATTCTGAACAATCTTACCATTATAAGGATAAGGCCATTCTGGTAAGAATCCTTATTTTCATGAGTTACCATTAATTAATTAGAACCTAATTATTTTCTATTTAAACTGATTTTCTGGTCTGCATTCCTAGTTCTTGTTAACCTGATTGGATTGATACCCTTACTCTACTAATACTACATCTTAGATCCTGAAGACATTCTTATACAACCTTTTCTTTAAGAAAACTAAAATCTTCATAAGCTCTATTCTGCTCGAAGATTTTCAATTAAAAAATCCTTCTTGGTGGGCCATTCCTTTTCAGACCCCTTTATAAAGGAACCAATCGGTCCAATCCTTAATATGATGGGATTGGGTATTTTAAGGATTGTTTGAGATGTAAGATCTAAAAATATACTCCATGGTGTTTCTGGTGAAGGGGATGACAGTCCAGGAAGCCATTTTTTGGGGACAGCAATATATATATATATATATATATATATATATATATATGCACATGCTTGTGTGAACTCGTATGTGCACACATGTCTGTGTAGGGAAATTCAAATATATAAGGCATAAGCTTTACCATTTCTCAAATATTATGTTTCCTAAAGATCTAAAAGATCAGGCTACAAAAGTACATGGCATGTTTATAGTGAATAGTTGAGACAAAATAATGTATACTCGGTAATTATAGTGGCTGCTGACTTTAGCAGAAGAAACAGAAACATTGAACTTATGAGGTACCCAATCTATTACTGTTTGTAATGTCCCCTATAGAGATTTTGCCCTAAAACCACAATTTGAACCAAAATAAGAAGTGCAATACATTTAAGATTATAAATTTACCAATTGAAATACCCTTTATAAGATATGAATCCTGTTTTAGGTCCTGCACACAATATTAGTCACTAGAAATTGATGTTAGCTCATGTAATGTCGCCTGTTGAGGGAGTACTTGATTTTTGCCCAAAATTAACAAATCCAATAATACAATCTATTTACAAGAGTATTCTTTCATTAAATTACACAATAGCAATTAAATTTAGGGAAATAACCTTCAAACAAAATGATAATGTAACATGCACGCTATAGCCAACCATATTAAGAACTTGAGGGGAAAAGCATAATGGGGCTCTGGGAGACTGTCCTCCACAACTACGCCCAAGAGTGCTGAACAACCAACCAAGTCAATCTGACCCCCTGGCCGACAAGCAATCCAACTCAATGGGTGGTCTACTTAATTGAGGGAATCCGTACTCCTGCATCTCCCTATTCTGTTTCCTTGCCAATTCCTAATATGATTGCTTTATGAAAATCCAATGAATAATTACTAATCCTAAGATTCTCGATGAATTAGCAAGTTAATTAAATAAATAAATATGTTCTTTACTAAATTCACAAACTAATAAATATTGGAATCAAATATGTGGTATACCAACTACTGCAGAAATATAAAGTTTGCTGTATCTTACTGCCTTATAATTCAAATTATCACTGCTTTATAATTCTAATTTCTTACTGCCTTCTTATCCCAATCCAATTTCCATCCCTTCCACCAAATGAGGCTTCGTTCTTATATACCTTCATGATGGGGTGAATAGTCACACCTTTATTATCATTGCATCCTTTACAAAGAATGCACCTTTTCCTTAATCGCTGTTTTAAATTCTTATAATTATTAATGATCACTGTTTTTAAAGTATCAATTCACACCTTTATCGTTGCTCTTTATATCATAATTGATGTCCTTTCATGTATTAATTACCACTCTTCATAACATACTAATATACCTTTTTGTCTTACATTCACAGCTTTTTGTGATTAAGACAAACTCTGAATAAGACAAATTCTTTGTCTGATATAACTTTTGTCTTTATATTAAACGCTGACTTTGGAGCATTATTAATCGCTGCCTGTCACTGCTCCTTTGACTTGGCCAATCACATTCCAAAAGGTGGTTGACCCATTTAATTAAATTTCTAAGTGAGTAATTACCTGTCACTGCTGTGGTCTGATTGGGAAGGCAGTTTCCTTATCGGGGGCATGACACTGTTGAACTAAACAACTGAAGAATACTATCCAACAATCCAAAATGAGCATAGGAACACAATGTTTCCTTGTTTAGAACACAATGAGAATAAGCATGTGTCAGCATAAGATTCTAGTGGCACATTGTTTGGAGAGCATCAAAACATATCAAGCAAACTGATGTATCCAAATTTCCTGAGTTGTCTTTGGTGCCACTCGTAGATTTTGTAGAGAATCATCATATTGGGCATTGAGTAGGTGTGTTTAAAATTTCATGCATTAAAGTCATGAGTTTCATTTGTGTTAGCAATCTGAATATTCAATGTTGACCAGTCTTAAACAATGCATACTCCCTTACTCTTCGTTCCTTTCTAAGTTCACAGCTGCAAGTGCAAAAATAATTACCATAATTGTAAATGGGTGAGTTTGTTACAATAGGGTGTGTTTAGGGTTCCATAAGGGGCATGGGAGGGCTTGTGGGTCTTCCACACTTTTCTCTCTCTTGTTTATTTTTGAAAAAGTGACTTGTTAAGAAAACTCAATTTTAAAAAAGGGGATGAGACCTTGACTTCCCTAGAGGTTAGGGGATGGCAGTGGGGATGGGGATGCATGGCTAGGGAATGCGTCTCCATGGATCTTTGAGATTTTAAAAATCTTCTTTCTAATCTTATATTTAGTTGAAGGCGTTTTTATCCCTCTTTTTGTAATTGGAGATTCCCCATATGCAAATAGACTAATCGATAAGAGATTTAAGATTTCCCTAGTCAATAGTTGAAATAAAGATTTTGGATAAATTTTGTATATGTGATTTATTGATTTTGGAAAAGATGGGAAAAAGTCAGTTCATTTATCATTAGAAATTGCATTTACAAAAATATCCGAGCCTTTAGGGTTTTGACTACTTCCTGTTTATCCAATTATGTTGCAACTTTTTAAAGATAAAAAAAGGCAGTAAAGAATAGGAAATAATGGAAATGGAAATGGAAGAAATTAATTTGTTGATAAGTAAAAGATCAAGTTAATGTATTGAGAAGTAATTGCTCATTGAATGGAAATCTGCCAGAAAAATAATGAAACAATTGCAACACTTGAAAGAATATAGGATAGATGTATGATAAAAAAGAACCTTTTAATTTGAATGTGATGGCCCAATAATTTGAGCGCAATATGAGTAGGAGCAACAATGGTTTGGATTCGATAGAGGTTGTAGCAAGAAATTGGAATTTGGCATTTGTCATGATGGGGGGGAATGAAGCATCTGCCATGAAAATGTAATAATGGCTTCTTTGCAGGTTTGTTGTGGTCTAGTCTAGTTCACTTCGGGTTTGCTTGGGATGAACCTCTAGTCCCTTGCATGCTTCTTGTTTGACTCCAAATGCTGATTGAATTGTACCATGATTTAGGTTCAAACTAGACTTGGATTTGATAGCAAAACCCATGGATTTGACACCATAGATAGTTGCTTTTTAGAGACTTGAACATTAATTTTGCAACAATCTAATGGGAGCATTTCAAGCTTCCCTCTTGGATTGAACATGCTCATGCAATTTGTGAGTTTGACCATTATTAGAGCTTTGTTGATGCAACCTGCACCCTTTCTTGATTGTCCCATACCTATGTTCTATAGTGTTTCTTGGACAAGGATGGCTAGGGACAAGGGGATGTGTTTTGGAGACATTCATGTGTGTGTTTAGGTGAACTCACTTAAGTTTTTTTACGAGTTTTTCTATATATGATGTCAAAATATAAGTTTATATTATTCATAATTCTTATAATGTATCAAAAGAAATAGCAGCAAGTATGTTCACTGATTCAAGTATAGCAGCAATAAAAATACAAATATTTGATATGTTTCATTGTTCAATATCAAAATGAAAATGCACAACTATGGCTCATTTGTTTGCCAATATCAAAAGAGGCCTTTGACATAGGAGTTATATTGTATATCAAGTTGTGACTCCCAATCAAACCTAGTTGAACCTCCTCCTTGTCAATTTGTTTAGCATCTTTAGGATCAACATCTTAACATATGGTTGGAGTTTTTTATATTTGGGAGTCCGTTGATCCTCAAGTCACAAGGCACTATGAACAATAACTAGTTTCTTTGCTTATCTATAGATAAGCATATACCTCTTCATTGAGTGGATGAAGCTTTAGGTGGTGCCGTAGCTCAACAAATCAGCCAAGAACTCGATGATTCGCAAGTAATTGCAAGGCAAAATCTATGGGCGAGTCACTCACTTGTAATCTTACCGACAACTTCTTGGTGAGCTACTTGCCCATAAACTTGTGGGTCTATAGTGAAACTTGCCCACCAATGCATAATGATAGTCAACAGCCAAAAAAGCAACATGAAAACCTATCATTTTTCACATTTGCTTCTTTGAGCTCTCACTTCTTCAACACATTGACAACATTTAGTACACATGTGCTCAATTTCAAGGAATTTTGACCGATCTTTGGTAGCATTTAAGGTATGTGACAATGTCCTTGATTGTGTTTTTTAATTTCCGGTTTTTGTTTTGTTTTTTTCTCATTCTAGGGCTTTATTATTCCTTTCTATTTTTTTGGGGCTATTTAGGTAGCTGCTAGGGGTTATATTTATAATATTAATTTTTTTGTTTTGTACTAGAGTTTCAAATTTAGTTTTTTGTTTGATATATGGCATTAGGAAGCAACTGAGTTGGTGGCAAGCTTAGATACCTTGCTTGGAAGCTTGAAACCCTAGGGGGGCAAATAAGACTCGTGGTGTGTAATTATTATAGGATGAAGATGATAGGAGGCATCAACCTTCCCTCAACCTTCCCTCAAAGGTACTACACAGTACATAGAACCAAAGTAAGCATAATGAGTGTAATGTTCCCTATTGAGGGAGTACCTGATTTTTGCCTAAAATTAACATCCAATAATACAATTTATTTACAAGAGTATTCTTTCATTAAACTACACAATAGCAATTGAATTTAGGAAAGTAATCATCAAACGAAACTAAAAGTGATAACATAACATACACACTATAGCCAACCATATTAGGAACTTGAGGGGAAAAGCATAATGGGGCTCTAGGAGACTGTCCTCCACAACTAAGCCTAAGAGCACTGAACAACCAACCAAGTGAATCCGACCCCTTGGCCCACAAGCAATCCAACTCAATGGGTGGTCTACTTAATTGAGGGGAACCCGTACTCCTGCATCTCCCTATTATGTTTCCTTGCCAATTTCTAATATGATTGCTTTATGAAAATCAAATGAATAATTACTAATCCTAAGATTCTTGATGAATTAGCAAGTTAATTAAAAAAATAAATATGTTCTTTACTAATTCACAAACTAATAAATATTGGATTCAAATATGTGGCATACCAACTACTGCGGAAATATTAAGTTTGCTGTATCTTACTGCCTTATAATTCAAATTATCACTGCTTTATAATTCTAATTTCTTACTGCCTTCTTATCCAGATCCCCTTTCAATGCCTCACCAAATGATGCCTGCTTCTTATATACCTTCATGATGGGGTGAATAGTTACACCCTTTATTATCATTGCATTCATTACAAAGAGTGCACCTTTTCCTTAATCGCTGTTTTAAATTCTTATAATTATTAATGATCACTGTCCATGAAGTATCAATTCACACCTTTATCCTTGCTCTTCATATCATAATTGCTGCCCCTTCATGTATTAATCGCCACTCTTCATAACATACTAATATACCTTTTTGTCTTGTATTTGCAGCTTTTTGTGAATAAGACAAACTCTGAATAAGACAAATTCTTTGTCTGATATAACTTTTGTCTTATATATTAATTGCTGACTTTGGAGGATTATTAATCGCTGCCCCTGTCACTCCTCCTTTGACTTGGCCAATCACATTCCAAAAGGTGGTCGGCCCATTCAATTAAATTTTTCAATGAGTAATTACCTGTCACTGCTGCGATCTGATTGGTAAGGCAGTATCCTTATCCGGGGCATGACAATGAGCCAAGGTTGGCAATTACCAATTTTTGGTACATAAACAACATACCCTTCTAGGTTGTGAATAGCCCTTATTGCGAGTTAATTGCCATTGCATTGGTAGCAGCAAGGAAAGGGTTAAGTCACCGAGCCTTTATGTTTTGAGTGGGTTGTTGTTGACGGATGTTGGTAGACAAATGAAGGTGTTGGTGGAGGAACAAACAAGAGCAAAGAAAGGGCTACACTTTTTTGTTTGATGGGTGGATGGAAGGGAGGAACCACACCTTAATTAACTTTCTTGTGGCTTCTAGTTGACATTTGGTGTCTTGAACCCAATCAATGCCTCCAATGGAATAAAAGATGCCAAGACTCTATATAAAATCATGGATGAGGTGGTGATGGAGGTAGGTATGGAGAATGTTGCCCAAGTTGTGATAGACAATGCAACATATGTGGCAACTGGTAGGCTACTAGAGGCGAGACAAATGAAGGTGTTGGTGGAGGAACAAACAAGAGCAAAGAAAGGGCTACACTTTTTTGTTTGATGGGTGGATGGATGGTAGGAACCACACCTTAATTAACTTTCTTGTGGCTTCTAGTTGACATTTGGTGTCCTTGAACCCAATCAATGCCTCCAATGGAATAAAAGATGCCAAGACTATGTAAAATCATGGATGAGGTGGTGATGGAGGTAGGTATGGAGAATGCTGCCCAAGTTGTGATAGACAATGCAACATATGTGGCAGTTGGTAGGCTACTAGAGGTGAGACACCCTATCATGTTTTGGATCCCTTGTGTTGTCCATTTCATTGGTCTACTCCTTGTGGATATTTACAAACTTCAGTGGTACAAAATTATGATGGAGGATGCAAGAAACATAACAAAATACATTTACAACCACTCTTGGATGCTTAATTTGATGAGAGAGCAACCAATGCTAAAGAGCTTGTGTGGGCAGGTGACATATGGTTTTGCTACCAATTTTATTAATATGTAGAGCATTATAACCTCACCACCATCTCTTAAGTAGATGTTTATGAGTGCAAGGTGGGGGGACTCTACTTATTTGAAGAGGGCCGAAGGGGAGAGGGTAGCAAGGATTGTTTTTGATGAGCATTTTGCCAAACATATGGACAAAATCATCAAGGTAACTTACAAAATTTTCAAATTGATATTCCATCCTATGGTTTTAGTTTACACATTTTTTGTCATTCAAAACTCAGATTTTATTTTATATATTGTTCTCTTCTAAGTTGCTAATTTGCTAGAAAATAAGCCCAAATTTGGGTCCAATTTCAACATGGTTTGGATTTAGGTCTCATACCTTTGTGACCCCCCATACCCTAAAAGAAAAAAAATTGCCCTTTTTTCCTTTTTCCTCACGCTATTTTTGTCAATAGAGAACACAATGGTTTTGTTGTGTTTCTCACCACAAAACTACACTCTACTTGTGATTCTAATAGCGGCTTTGTTGACTCTTGTTCATGCTCTCTAATCGTGACTCATCTTGCACTTCTTTGAACACACAATTTCTCTTTGCTCATGACCTCTTAACATGAAGATGATCAAGGAATCTTGGGGATTAGGTTGAGCAAGGGAGGTATGTGAGCAGAGGGATGGCAATGAGAATAATGTCACTTTGCTAGTGAAGAGCCACTTCTTAGTATAAATTAGATTTGTTAGGGTTCTCATCAAGAAAAATAAAATAAAAACATATAATATAATATAATATGTTTAAATTTTAACAATTTTTTTTTAAATTTTAATATTTATAGCTTTATAAATATTTTTAAATCTAAATTCTATTATAGTAATTTAAATCTAATAATGTGTATTTATGAACTTAATTTATGTTTTTATGCTAAATTTTGTGTGTGTAATATATATATATATATATATGATTTTTTTATATATTTTTTGTATAGATGTATCCCCAAAACGAACCCAATCCCAACTTTGTTTTTGTGGTTTTGGCATACCAAACTCCCATAGCTGAACCCAAATCCAAACTTGAACTAGCAGCTTAGGTTTCCTTTCAGGCGTTAAAACTTGTAGAGAGGGTTCTTCGACTTATGGAGAGGGTTCTATGGTTGGTGGATAGAGAAAAAACCCCATGGTTTCCTAGATGAAGCCATTGACAAGGGCAAAAAGGCAACACGAGATTTTTATGAGTCAAATAAAAAAAATGTGAACCCATTTGGCGAGTTATAGATTGGAGGTGGAACAAACAACTCTACAACACATTCATGCAAGTGCCGATGACTTGAACCTAAAGTTTTTCTTTTCCAATTTTTTCAAGCTTGATCAAGAGGTCATGGATGACCTCAGCACCTATATATAGAGGACAATCCCTAATGAATACCTTGGAGAAGTGATTTTGGATGAGTTGTAGGTTTACAAATCCCCAAAAGGGAGATTGTTTTCTTCACTTGTATGCATTTGAAGAAGAGTGACTTTGCAAATAGGTAAAAACCAAGTTTTCATTGTTAACTGAGACTAGTTTAATAAGTTTAAATTTTAGTTTATCTTTTAGTTTACTAAATTAGAAAGTTTTACATTATTTCATTGCAGATTTGTGGTTGGAAGATTATGTTGCAAAAACATCTAATCTTCAAAAAATTGACCTTGGCATTTCACTTGTAGTGCTTTTGGGGGTGAGCACATTTGAGGTCACTAAAATCAAGAAGTGCAACTTGTTGACTCCAAGCACTTGAATGCCCTTGTTTTTGAGTGATATAACCATTGTTTGTGTATTGAAAAGTGGAGGGAGGGGACACACACAAAGCCAAAGCCACAAAACTGTTGGCTTTGATGACCTAGATCCATATTTAGATTACATAGTTGATGATGCCTAGCCCATATGTTTTCTGGATGAGATTGTTGGAGAGTGAAACAACAAAATTGGTGGTAGATTTAGTAGCACAAGAGGAGGTGGAAGGCAAGATATCACTTGGGTCTTCATTGGATGTTGCATGTGATATGCCTAAGGAAAAGTTCATCCACAAGAGGGATTAGTACAACTCACTCTGAGGGCACCCGCATTGCCACTTATAAGTTCTACTTGAAATTTGTAAAATATTTATATGGATTTATAATTTATTATCATATGACACTATGATATGTATGAAACTTCTGTTTTAATCTACAAATGAATGAAAAACTATGTATCAATTCTCTAATTTTGGTTTTATTCATGTTTTTTAAGATTATTTTGTAAATATGTGTTTTCTAATTGTTTAAAATTTTTGCTAAGTTTCAAGTTTGAGTCAAATTTTAGGCCTACCAAGTCCAAGTTTTTAATTTATGAGTGGAAGAATTCCTCTTTGCAACAAAGGAACTAGCAACTTGTGAGAGTAGGCAATTGGCAAGTTGCCTCAGTCATGACACATCTTTCACATGCCATGTTTGCCATCCAATAGAGTATCTTTGAGCAAGAGTGACCGTATCCACCCTAGCCTTTGGTTTGTTGTATGTAGGACCTCAAAGATTGATAAATAGAATCCATTGCTTTCAAAGTTTGCTTGTATACTCAATGTTGTATGTCTTTTGAAGGGTCTTCATAAACTATCTTTTTCTTCATCATCATTAGAAAGAGAACTTTGCTAGTTCTAGGTTCACACTGCTTGGGGTTAAGAGCATGGTTAGCCATATGAAGTGGGGTTTTCATTGTGTTCCATCACTTTTTGATAGTAGGCTTGTATGCTTTTAAAGAAATGTAACTCATACTGCCTAATACAAGTTGTCTGCCTCATTTGGTCAAGCATCTTGCCAGTTGTCTCATAATTCTGTCCAAGGCTCAAAGGGCTTGTCTTGGCATACTTGATTACTATGTCGTAGGTGATATGATAGAGCAAATATATTTGCAAGCAACATTTAAAAAATAAAAAATAAAATATAAGTAGAAGATAAAATTGAACGCTTAAGTTTATCAAATTGAAATGACAAAATTAGAAATTAAATTAACTTAGCAGACATATTAAATTTCTTATTTTTATAGTGAACCACCAAGTGTCATCAAGCACTTTTTGTGTTACCTTTTTCCCTTGTTTTGGCTTTGCTTCAACCCACTGTTTTTGCTCATCACAAATCGGCATGGCTTGTAGAGCCTCCTACACCTTGAACATCCTCTTTAGCAGAATGAAATAGCCAACATATCTAGTCTCCACTAGCTTGAGGAATTCTTTCCTTGAAAAAACACTTGAATAATGCAAGTGATTTGTGGTGGCCATATATAAACATTTGTACATTTCTAGCTTCAACCACCACTTTCTTATGTAATCTATTTTCTCGAAGTCTATCAAGCATGAGAACAACATGTAGTCCAAAGAATATTTGTAAGCACTCTCAACCATCAAACCAATTAGATTACAAACATAAGCCAAGTTAGGCACAACTTGCACAACACTATCAACATCCTCTATGGCCTCCATAAAGTGTTCGAACTAGAAATTTGCATCCTTGCATTTTCCAAAGCAATCAATAGGTCTAAGAAAGTAGGAGCCAACTAGACATGTAACAATCATAGAGTGGTTGATGTTGAATACTGATCCACCCATTCACGACAATGGAGCAACCCATTGTGATCCTTATATGTCTCATGTTCCCTATTAATAAGTTCACTTGGGAATATTGTTTGTTGAGGAGAGTATGCAATCTATGTTTCCAAGGAGTCATAAGAGGACCCACTTCTATAATTTTTTTCGAAATATGGAGAGTGTGCCCACATATAATGGAATGGCATGGGCATCATAGAATTTGGCTACAAAATCATGAACCTTGCCGCTGCATTTTGCCCCTCAATAGTAGTGGTCTTTCTCTTCCCTTTATTAGAACCTTCTCCTATGACATCCCTATTAGACTTCATTAGAATAGATTCTAGAGGTACACCTTTCATTTTGGGTTCACTATTCCTATTCAACCTACCCATTTCATCTCTCTTTTTCAAAGATATGTCCTTACAAACCCTAACCTCATGTCCAGTCCCGCCTAATAAATGGTGCCTAACATTGCCATAACTCCCACAAAAATCTATTTTTCATTATATGAGATAGCTAATGTTTACTCCCTTTTGAATATTTGGATTCAGTATTGCCCAAAATGGTGACATTTTTGCAGCAAGGATTTTGTGGGATTGAAAGGCCCATTTGGTTATATATTGACAATAGTTGAATGACATGCAAAAGGATTTGGTGCAGCAGTGCTTGTGTTTTCCGAAGAATCCCCAACACTTGGTTCAACTTATTCACATTGACATTCATTTCCTCACTCTCCATTTCATGCTCATTACTACCATTCATTTCGATTCAACTTTAAGAAATTGAAATTTGTGACAATAAACCAGAAAAAGATCCCTAAGATGTTTGACAAAAAAGAAAAAGAGAAAGAAAACAAACCAAAAGAAGTGATTGTGGCTTATCTTTCAACGATCCTTGATGTTGAAAGTTACTGCAAATTTTCTTCCCTTGAGCAACCTTCCTTTTCTTTCCTCTTCTTTTCAGCTGCAAAAATAAAAAATTGATAGTAAGATATGTTTTAGGGCAGTGAGTTTGTTAAGTGTTTAGGGCTAGATAAGGGTTTGTGGAAGGTCATGTGCATCCAAAATGCCCTTTTGTGTTCTTTTTTTGGCCTAGGATAGTCGAGAGATGTCTTGCCCTTATGGATGGCATTCCAGGAATGTGTTAAAGGTTTCACCAAAGACAAGCCATCCCATTGTCCCAGGGAGTCTAGGTGGGGGTGGGAAGGGGTAGGTCCTTGTGTAACCTAGTTTGATACTCAACTCATTCCTATGGTTCTAGTGAATCCAAGGGTATTTGTTAAAAATTAGGATCTTAGGATACTAATCATTATATACAAACTATAAAATAAAGAAAATGAGAACCATACAAGCATAGATTTTACACATTACACAAGATATACATTTGGAAAACCCTTTCATATAAAAAACCCCATAAAGCATAATTTTATTAAAACAAGTACTTATAAAATAGTCTATTAAATAAATAGAGTAAACTTGGGAACACTCCTCTACATACCTCCACATGGCCAATAATACCTTTTGTGCATAGTGATATAATTCACTATAAATCTCCAAATTCAGCCCTCTCAAATAAGAGGGAACCTCCTTAAATATAGGAGAAGGGGTGGCATAATAGCTTAAGGGGTATTAATCACACCTTTCAAAATAACCATTTATAAATAATTAATAATCTAATAGTTATTACACTTCAATTATTTCAAATGGGATATGCTTAATAAAGCATATAATATATAAGGTTTAAGAACCTTATATTAGAACATTAAATAAATGTTATAAAGGTATGATCCCTAATAATATTATGTTCTAACACTCCCCCTTAATGTTAATAGGGGCATCACATGCCAATTTCCATAAAAGAAAAAATGAAGTACCTTAGTAACGTAGGTCTTCTTTGATAGTGATAAATAGGGACACGACTATATGCCAAAATGAAGGCCATGTATTCCGGACTACATGAAAATCATTTTGTCATAATTTATAATCTCAGTGTTATAAAAATGATGCTATATATGAGGTCTTATAAAGATTTTTATTGGAGCTAGGGTCTCCTCAAATCAGCCTCAACCTAGGTTCATTACATAGTGCTTGTAGGAATTAATACAATGTGCATGTAGGAATTAATACAATGTGCTTGTAGTACTTAATACAATGCTTTTATAAGTGGAAGATTTATAGAGAGAAGAACTTTAATAGATTCCTGTACGACTTATATATCTAGGATTTAGCCACTAGGTGGTGGCATTGATGTGCACACTCCCTTTCAATGGCATCACCTAAGGCCAAACATTTATTTGAATTTGGAGCATATAATGCCTAGAGGTCTTATATTATGCTTGTTAGGTCTTATATCTAGGATTTATCCATGAGGTGGTGTCACCAACATAGTTAGTAACACAATAATCAAATAAAGTTGATTCTTGGTGTAGAAAAAATATTTTTAATATGCATTTGTCAATTGCCAATGAGCATATAGTATTCCTCATAAATCTAGAATATAGTCAATAATTTGATGATCATTAGTGAGTAGATCATATGATAATTTCTTGAACATAAACATGAATAATTTGTCACGTTTCTCTTAAGGAAAAAAATGCCATTTTATATAATAATAATCCATAAAAATTTAAGCAACAAGTGAGCTATTCTTTCCAAGCTTACTCTTCAGACAATTTTATTAGGGTAATAGCCACCCATTATAAATAGGTGATATGATTTGGTTTTAG
Organism: Sequoia sempervirens; assembly: GCA_007258455.2. NCBI lineage: Eukaryota > Viridiplantae > Streptophyta > Pinopsida > Cupressales > Cupressaceae > Sequoia > Sequoia sempervirens. The sequence goes on from VDFB02356976.1 coordinate 16,218, forward strand.
ATAAATTTTATCCATTTAAATAATCACGTTATACTTAATTGTTATAAATTAGTGTACAATTATCTATATTTTCTTGTAAAAGATGGAGGAACAAAATACTAGGATTAAATACTAGTTTCGACTTTACCAAACAATATCCATTTGTAAAGGCCTCTTAAATTTCAATGAGATAATGAGAAATAACTAGATTAATTATACTTTTTGTAAATATACCAATAGGGAAAATACATTTAAATAAAATTAATGCTTTAAAGCCATCAAGTTATATGATGGGAGAGGACCACAAAAAAGGTAATCCTTTATAGTTATTTTTCTTGTGAATTAATATAAGATTCATAATTTGCCTCAATGGAATCATCATTATGGACATATCCATCAATATAAACTTTATAGTAATGAATATAGATCAATAAATAATATGGAAGATATTGTATATCTAATGGAAAGTTTACATGTTTTAAGAGAGCTAGACTTAAATAAAAGCATCTATAATATCAAAAAATCTATCAACCATTCCACTATTCCTTTATCAAACCCATAATTAAAATTCTAGTAGCAATACTCAATGAATGATAAGGGAGGATAGACTTAAGAGTACCAACTAATGTTTTGTTTTCTCTTCAAGCATTGAAGAAAAAATAAAAGATAATAAATTTATGCAATGTCAACTTTGAGACTTACACATCATTAATTACAATCCAAAACTAAGGAAACTATAATATGTCATATGTCTTTAGAAGGTTCAAGAGTTATGGTTCTACATGTGTATGCTCAAATTGCTTATGAATATGATCATGTGTTTCATGTATGTGTCTTTCACCATGTTCATCATCTAGCTTCTTTTCATTTCCATCCTCAATAGATGAAGTAGGCATCAACTTAGGTCATTCTTTTTCATTCTTCAATATGGTCACTTGTCACAAAACATTCTTCTCCTTTAGATGTTTCCTCTCAAAGTATTCTATCCCCACAAAGTGAGCTAAAACAGAAAGATTGAATGCACTATAGGATATGACAACATGGATAAAGGTGGGGAAAAGCCCCTATTTACACACCAAATCCTAATAACAGTCAGGGTAAGTTAACATAGAAGAGTCTACAAGGTCCACATCAATTTTGAAGTATTCCACAAATATTAGTGACTCTATGGACCCATTAGGGTGCAATTTTCAAATATAACATCCCACAAAACCACTTCATAAAGGGCCTAGAGCAATGTGGAATTACTTCACAACACTTCCCTAGGAAAATTTACTTGCCACATCCACCCATTGTCAACTTCTAATAGCTTGAGCAAGTTCAATCAAGAAAACTTAGCTTCAAATAGAGGCTTCATGTAAATTTTAGCAATTTGATATTCAATCCTCTCCATGCAACTTCAATTTCACAATGATTTTTAAACAAGTAATGAAACCTTTTAACACCTATATGGAAACCATTTGAAGGATTATCATTGCAATTGAAGTTTATATAAGTGGTGGTTTGACTTGAAAAATAATTTTCACTTTCCTTCATTTAAATTTTCATATTTTGAAATAGGACTACAAACAAAAAATGAATTCTTTGATTTTGTGGGAATTGTCATAGTTATATTGCTATGTTATCTATGCAAAAAATTGAATTATTCCATCTATACCATTTACAAGGATCTTGCTTGCATGTCTAGTGATGTGATTTAGGTATCATAAGGAACATTTCTCTACTTGTTTTATCCATGTCCATATATTAGGCTTGATTGGTCATCATCATCACACCCTGACACGATAAACAATGGCTAAAATTAAAGAGAATGTCCCTTAACTATGAACTATGATTAAAATATGATCACTAATTGCCATAATTTTGATATTTAAGTGCAAGATCTCATAATTAATGCAATATAAAGACCAACAAATATTCAATATATTAAAACATGATAATATCAAGTATGTTGGAGGACACCCCTAAGAGACCCTAGAACACAATATAGTGGTAATAGGAAACTCATGCAAGTAAGGCATCGACTTCATATAATGGGTGTACTCATGCTTTAATTGAATCTTTAATTACTAAAATGACTTATGAACTGCATGAATAATATTTTTCCTTCCAAGAACATGCTTGTGTTGGTACACAACTTGAACAATGAGATTTTTGTTACGATCACAACCATATCATTAATGGTTTATATGAACCATAGTTGAAAAACTCTCCAAGTAATAGGCGAGTTTGAAAAAACTCTTCAGGTTTTTTTGACAGTGGGTTTTTCCTGCATTTACTCTCCAAAATTGCTTGCCGAATAAAGGAGAAAAACTCGCCGAGTTTTTGGTGAGTTTTCACCAAAACTTGACGAGTCCGCAAAAAAAACTCACCCGTCCAAAAAAAGGTCTCCTACGGCCACTAAAAAGGCATTTTCATTTCATTTGATTTGTACTCTCCAAGTTCGAGTTTCCAAGTTTGCCTACAAGTCTTCATCTATAATATCGTCTAGTTCTACATCCCCCTAGTTTTCACTAGACATGGGAAGAGGAAGATGTAAATTTGTAAAATATATTAATGTAGTATTTACTTTCAGTTTTACAAAAACAATTTGCTATTTTCATTTTGTTTCAGACTATTAGTATCAGCGCATTGCACATGAGGATGCCATTTTGTACCCAATTTCCTTTCAAATCAATCAAATACAACTAGACTCAACTTGTTTATTTTATGTACTCATTTATTGACTCATTGGATGCATCTTATCATTGAATTTTGCAAAAGAAATGCATTTTAATGAAATTTAAGCAATTTTTAAGTTGCCGAGTTTTTTGCCAAGTTTTTGCCGAGTCGTGTTTTTTGGGCTTGGTGAGTTTTTCAACTATGATATGAACCTGTGTCACAGGATTCGCCGAATTTCATGGTTGAAGTTCGGAATTCGGCGAATATTTTAAAAATGTATAAAATTCGTTCATATTCGCGCCTAGATTCATACGGAAAAGGGTGATTGTATTTTTATTAACATATATTTTCACAAACTAGTTTTCATTAGGGTTTTTTTAGCACAGAGTTTCTCCCGCTAGCGCATTGGGTACAACACATTTCTTCCAGGCACGATAGCAGAAAAAACGGTGAGCAAGAGGAGTTGCTGTGCACGACGGGCCACAACATCACGGGATCACATGGCGTTGACCTAGCATTGAATGGAAACCCATGGGTTTGACAGCAGAGAAACTTAGTGAATGCTGGCTAAGTCGCGACGACCCTACTAGGCTGTCGCGATTTCATTTGTAGTTAATTTTTTTTTTTTATATATTTGTTTTAAGTTTGTCTATATTTTAAAAGAATTTAAACATGCATTCATTCATTAAAAAATTTAATATTATTTTATTTCTAATAATTTTTTATTAAAGAATTAACATTTAATATTATTTTTACTTTACTTATTTATTTGTATTTATCTATTAATACTAACATTTAATAATTAAACAAATTTAAATATTTAAATTAAATTTTAAAACTTATCAACTTAATATAATATTATTTGACTTTACTATTTTTTTTTTTGATCCGTAAGGTGATGATTTTATATATATAAAGAGAAATATACAGTTGTCTGCTATGCAGGAATAATTACATTGATGATCTTCAGATAGCCAAAAACAAACACGGAAGAGTTCAACCAATTCCATATTGGAAGCATCGAACAAAGGATATACGCAATGTCAACCTTCTACAAAATTTACTAAAAACTAAACCCCGGTTCGAAGAAACTGCGAGTACCAAGACAAGACCAAGCAAAAAACCAGACGGACACCAACCCTTATCCCACTAAATTACCAGAAACCATTTACCTCTGCAAAACAGACGAAACCTTCCACCCAGTCCGTTCCCACCACCGGCACTAACTTCACTTTTTGCTTCAAAAACTCCACTGCCACTTCTGCAAGCTTACGATGTCTAGATAATTCGGGGCCTTTAAGGTCCAGAAGAAAAGGGTAAATCTTGATCGCATCATCCGATTCCCACATAGTAGCAAGGTCCGCAGGGCGCGGTATGCCTTTACCCGAAAGAGCCGCTTTCAGAGTAATGTCGATGCCTCTGAGCAAGTCATTCCGAAACATTCGCACCATCAATTCTTTAACCATTGTCTTCGGGGTGGCAATATCCAAGAGCGAGGCGAGAAACCTGGATGAAATTTGGGCGTTGTCTCGAGCAAATTCTTTTCGCTCTAAATGTCCCTTTCCAAGGACCATCTTCACTGCTGCAACCGACACCGGGTCGTCCTCGAGCAAGATGCGTTTTAGACGCTGGTCCGTTACCTCCCGAAATGCGATTTGCCTTTCCGTTGCCATTAAGGAGACAGGAGTATCGACACCAAAGGATTCAAGACCTTCCACCGATATGATAATGGTGAACTTCGACTTCGATTGTCTCTCCATTGCCAGAGATATGTCCGGTGCACCCTGCAAAATAAACACAAAGGCAAGAACCAAGGAGCCGAACCTAAATTTAGGAACGGACTTCATGAGATTAATAGAAAACCTTAATAATGATCCGCCAGCCATCGTATACGGAACCAGATTAATGGCGTTACAGAACTGTCCTTTGCATGAGTAGAAATACATCCCCAATCACTTCAACTAAGAGCTGTGATCAATGCAAGTTATGGTGATTACCACACGGCACGTCCGCGCACAGAACAAGGACTACCGTGCGCTACATGTCCCTCAGACAGCTTCGTGATAACATAGCCCAACATGCCTCTAGACCCATTCCTTAAAATTTGAACTATATAGCTGCCGATTAACCCCTACAATAAACCTCCGCATTCCGCTAAATTTAGCCGGTTGGCATGACTACTACAAGCCGAGCTCGAATGCCTTCCGTCCGTCCCGTCCTCCACCTCGCGACCACCTAGGCATCCAGTGCCTGTGTGAGGGGCGAGGGGGAGCCCACCCATCCACCCACTATTTGACTTTACTATTTATAAATTATAATTTTGCGAATATATTACTTTTACTAAAAAATAAAATTATATAAGATGAATTGAATTAAATTTAATATTAGTTTATTTCTATTAAATTTTTATTAAAGAATTAACATTTAATATATTTAAATTTAATATTACTTTACTTATTTATTTTCATTTATTTATTAATATTAACATTTAATAACTAAACAAATTTAAATATTTAAATTAAATTATTTAACTTATCAATTTAATATAATATTATTTTAGACTTTAGTATTTATAAATTATAATTTTGTGAATAGATTACTTATATTAAAAAAATAAAATTATATAAGGTGAATATATTACTTATATTAAAAAATTAAAATTACATAAGGCGAATTTAATCCGAATTTTTTACTTTTCAAATTTTTTCCTTGTCGAACTTCATCCGAATTTCAATGTTATCAAACTCGAATTCGAATTCGAACCTTGTGACTTAGATATGAACAATGACAATGATGCTAATGCTAATATTGGTTGAGAACCTACCATAAAGAAATATGGTCTCATGGGAGTAACAATTTTAGGATATGCACAAAATGGATTTGATGAAAAAGCTTTAGAAACTAATGAGAGAAAATGACCTTTGTCAGCATCCTTCCTGCTTGTGTGATATAGAAGATATGGACAACCATCAAAAACTTAAAGGACGCAAGTGCTGGTAGACATGCATGCAAAATGTGGAAGCATAGATAAGGCACACAAACTGTTGAATGAGAAAGAATATGATTAGTGCTGCTGAGATTGGAGACCACAGCATAAGTAAACATCAAGGACGTCATTAAGCAATAGGCTAACTTGAAAACCAATGTCATTGATCTTAATTATAAAGCATGATTAGAAGAATTTTTGTGCTCTATATTTTCAAGAAGACCAATAATGGAAGCAGCACGAAGATCAGATATAATTTAGAGAGGCCAGTTGCTAGGAGATCGGTTTCATTTTTACTCTAAGTGCAGCATGTCATTGAGAGGATCAAGTATGATTGTGTTTGTGTATTAATCTCTTGGGCAGAGAATATCATGAAATTGAACCCATAATGAAAAATTATCTTCTCCAAGAATTATATTGCCGGAGATCGCAAGAGAGCAATCAACCAAGTATTGAAAGGTGCGGAACATGTGATTCCTGTAATGTAGAGATCAATGCCAAGAATGGTTTTGGGATTAGTATGGATGAACACATTCAAGAACTACTTGAATGTGGAGAGCATTGATCATTTATTTGGACATTATTTTTGGTGCTCATCTCCCCTAGATTCATGCTTTATCTCAACTTAAACCTCTTGTAAATCATATTCTGTAGTGGTTAGTACCACACAATCACATGAAACATGACATTTTAAGTGATGGAAATGACAATTTTGCACACATGGCACAACTCTTAGAGACATGACCCTTAACACGAGGTATCGGCCTTTAGAAATGAGACATGTTTTTCAACGAGGGCCCCATATTCTATAAACAATCATTCAAATGTTTTGATACCCAACACTATGGATGGTTCATAGTCCATTGAACAAACATGTGCCCAAAAAAATGCACCACTCATATCAAAGGATACTTAACCCCTCCAAAAAGACACATTTTTTAGATTTTGGATAGATTTTTTATCTATTAAAGAGAGCACATATTTTAATGTAGTAGAAAAGCATAAAATCATTTGGCTATATAATATGGTACATATAAAAAATATAAAATCAATAATATTGATTAATGCAATTTAAAACTATTTGATATATAATGAATTTAGAAAGTTTATATTTATGTATTTATTTTGAGGTGGTAATAATTTTCTTACTTGGTTTGTAATCAAGTGAAGGATATTTCAGCAAGAGAAAGAGGTTGTGAGATGTATTTTCATGAGTTTATTAAAAAAATGATTAGCATGAAGATCTAGTTAAATATCACATTACCAAATTGTATGAGATGGGGTAAGGAAAAAATATTGTAGGTGGAGCATCTCTTGCTTGTATCTCTCATTGTTGGGAGTGTTGTCATGGTGCTTGTGTATATCCAAACCTTTTGATTTTGTTATTGTCGCTCTCTTGTTGGAATGAATCATGCTTAAATAATGTCAAATAGCTACCTCATAAGGTGAATGCATTCCAAGCTTTCTTCAAATGAATCTGCACTTTTGATAAACCTTGAAAAAATATTATTGTTAACTTATTCCAAACATGATTTAACAAGAAATTTAGGAAAATAAGTAAATGAATTGAATTTGCACATAGTAAATGATTAGCACAACCTAATTGGCTTTGATACCATGTTAAAAATTAGCATCTTAGGATACTAATCATTATATACAAACTATAAAATAAAAAAATAAGAATCATACAAGCATGGATTTTACACATTACACAAGATATACATGGGGAAACCCTTTTGGGTAAAAAACCCCATAAAGCATCATTTTATTAAAACACTTATAAACTGGTGTATTAAATAAATAGATTGAACTTGGGAACACTCCTCTACATACTTCCACATGACCAATAATACTTTATGTGCATAGTGATATAATCCACTATAAATCTCCAAATTCAACCCCTCTCTCTCAAATGAGAGGGAACCTCCTTAAATATAAGAGAAAGGGTGGCATAATACCTTAAGGGGTATTACTCACACCTATTCAAAATGGCCATTCATAAATAATTAATAATCTAATAGTTATTAAACTTTAATTATTTCAAATGGGATATGCTTTTTTTTTTTTTATAATAAAACTTGGTAAGGGACCAGGAGCCCAATCAGAAAAGGGCATAACCCAAAATTCTTTAAGCATAACAGTTAGAAATACTGTAGTCCAATCCCCAGAACCACTATCAACACCTAAGACTGAATATTCCCGACCCAGAAATACATAAACATAACATCTGTAGGGAGGGGCAAATTACTATGGCCTGACTCTGAACAAAATACAAAACAAAAAAGACTTATCAGCATCAGTATCTAGTCCTCGCCATCTCCAAACAGATACACTTCGATATTATCTGAGTAACACGCATAGGTATATGAAGGCCGCACACTCCGGGATCGGCACACCCAGCTTAACAACACTCCCATCGACCACCTTGCTAATATCCAAAGCTTTCCCCATTACTCCGCTTATTAGTCTGTCACCACAGGACCCCATCAATCATCATCCATACCATCCTCCATGGAAACCTGCAACGCAAGCTTACAAAGAGGGAGAAAGCATGAGCCACTCGGGATAAAAACCACCAACTGGGAGATGAAAAATGGCAATATCCAGACACCATCTGTAATAATAAACACTAACTGCTGCCAACACCACACACACTATCGTTTTGGCCCATTATCGGGCATAAATGGGATATGCTTAATAAAGCATATAATATATAAGGTTTATTAACCTTACATTAGAACATTATATAAATGTTATAAGGGTATGATCCCTAATAACATTATGTTCTACAATTATATTATACTTACAAATTATGGTTCCTCGTGAGAAGAAACACTTATTGCATTTTCAAGGCTCCCTGACTTCTTTAGTATATGGTAAGTATCTCACTCAACCTACAAGGATGGTACGGACATCAGAGAATAGACCCATCTAATTGTCCCCATCATGGATTAGTTTCCCTATTTCTGCATATAGACAAAGATCCCGTTGAATCCAGATGGCGAGGATTGAAATGTAATCATCACAAAATTACATGATCACCATGAAACTTAAGTACAAGCAGGGGGACCCTGTACCCACATCTGCTCATTGATTATTTAATTATATATATAATATAGCTTCACCTTTATTCATTTACTCCCATACTCTGATTTGATGTTGTATTCTCCTCAACACACGTGTACTCGTACCTCATGGCTAGAAGCAGCTATGTCACTAACCTTAATAAAAAATCACACACTATTCAATAATCTTGTTAAAGGCATGAACGAGTCAATAACCTTATTATAAGGCATGTACCATTCAATATTATTTGGCATGGACGAGCCAAAACATTATGCATGGACTCCAACAAGCAAAAATAGAATTCCATATAAGGTGTCTATTGTTTTCCCCACTGGTGCCTCTTGGATTAACTTGCTTGTTTGAACATTCCCAATGATATTTGAAAATTATCCATAGCCAGAGACGTACTGTAAGGAAGAAAAATCACACATACACATTTAACTCTAACCCTGTATTCAGCAGTATCCATTCTGATGCTAGATGCGAAGGAAAATTATTTTTTATAGTTGATTTTAAAAACGTTTGAAGCTTAAACAGCCAGCATACTATTTGTTATTTGGGGCATCCAAAACCCCAAATAACAAACAATGTGCTGGCTGTTTACTTTTGGGCATTCTAAGAAGGCTTTAGTGGCAATCTTGTGGGTTTCAAGTCATACCGAGTACCACCACTTTGGCAATCTTGTGGGTTTCAATTTTGATTGAGCTTGTCTGTATTGCCTTAATTCAAATCCCCGAATAACAAACAATGTGCTGGCTGTTTACTTTTAGGCATTCTAAGAAGGCTTTCATGGCAATCTCGTGGGTTTCAAGTCATACTGAGTACCGTCACTTTGGAAGTCTTGCTTGTAGTTAGCATTTTGATTGAGCATGTCTGTATTGCCTTCATTGCATCTCTTGTTCTGAGTCAATTGAGTATATGGTGTGTTTCTTACATTTCCATTATTTGGAATCTTTTGTGTGGAATGTAATTTCCTTGATTCAAAGAGTTCAGGTGATACCGTAGAATCTTTTATTCTGAATGCTTTATATGACCTTTTTGTTTTGTGAGCTTTTTTTTATTGTAGTTAGTTTATAATATTAATCTAATCTGTCTCAGTGACTGATTTTATGCAGTCTTTTATATTATGTTAAGATTGAGGTATACAGTGATCTGAAAATAGATATCTTCCTTAATTGCAGGATCAGAAATGTGTACAAAAACCTCTAAGAGCTGGCTGAAGAATGTACCAAAAACAGTGCATCCTTTCACACCACCTGGGAAAATTTTTAGCATGGATGGCATACATCATGATAGCATAGACACAGGGAGTACATCCAAGGAAGCTGCAGGATATGAAACAGGATTGAAAAGCAGTCCATGCTTCAGCCCTAACAATCTGTTTGCTTCACCTCTAGAAAAATGCTCACCATTTGGACTAGAGTCTATAGAAGCCTTTGCAGATGAAGCTTCTGATTCAGTTTTGCTTTTCAATGTTCCTTCAAACATGTCCTTTCCACAGGCAGAGCTTTTGCAGAGTCCTATCTTGAAATGTAAACCCCAAAAGGATATTATTGCCACTGACAGCAAGTTTGAGAATGAAAAAAGTGGTGGGCCCACTATGAATAACGCGTGGATTTCTGAGGAAAGCCTAGAATGGGACAGCCTCTTCTGGAATGCTTCGTTTGTTGGATCTAGTGATACAATGCCTGGTGGACCTGTGCTTTTTCCAGGAAAGACACATCAATAAATTGCTTGAGTCGATATTTCAAGTGCTCATTTGCAGTAGCTATTTTCGAATTGTTTTTTTTAACCAAGAGTCATCAAACCCCCTTTTGTCTAAACGGGGGGATGCATGTTTTATAGATCTTTGGTCAAGAGTGTATGATAGTTAGTTCGGTTCCTTGTGCAATTGTGTTTGTTGAGTAAAAACGTGAGAGCATACCTGTAGGGTTCCTCAAAATAGCAGCTTTGCTTTGATATTTCTTTCAGAAATTAGAAAATTAAAAAAATCCTTTGTATTACCAGATAACTGCTACATGGAAGTCCCTTGTCAGCTACAGTTTTTACTGAAGTTTTTACCTTTGATTGTAATTTCATGCACAGATTCTGCCCACAATCCCTAGCAGCTTACTGGATCTTATCATGAACGATTTATCCAAGGTAATCAATTAAATGGTTATTGGATTTTCACCTATGAGATAATGCCATTGAAAATCTATTTTAATTTTGTTATTTTGCCAGCTTTTTTCTTTACATTTTCCTATTTATTTATAAATATACCTTGGTTCCTTTGAAAGAAAAGCCCCAAAGATGTCGGCAAGTTTGATGTAGACTGGAAGTTGATTTTGTTTTTCTTTTGGTTGTTATGTTTTACTTGTCTCATTTCCATTCTTTTAGTGTTTTCTAAAATCTAAAATCGCCCAATCTAGAAAAATGAGAACTGAAATTGGACTCTTAGTTATTGGCAATGTTTGACATGATAAGTACATTGGCATAATATTTAATAGGAACTAAAATTAATATCGGAGCTGCTTACAAGAACATTTTGAATTTTTTTTGTCACAATGAGAACTGAAATTGGACTCTTAGTTATTGGCAATGTTTAACATGTTAAGTACGTTGCCATAATATTTAATAGGAACTAAAATTAATATCGAAGCACATATTGATTTTTTTTTGTCACAGGCTAAAGTAATGCTGCTTTATGGACTGGATACTCTAATCTGTGCAATCTCTTTATATTTCACTGCTTAAGAAATCCCGAACATGTACAGAGGAAGTGCTCATGCATGTGACAAATTATAATTTATACTCTTGTAATTATTCACCTTTAGTGCAAAGAATTAACACTGCTATTTGAGCAAGGTTTTTGTGTGAAAAAACACCAATTTCATCTTTGTCCTGTGAATTTAACCATTGTCATTACATGTCAAATTTCCACGAACTAGACGGAAAGTTGATATTCCGGTTATGAAACAAAGGGCAGACTGACGGTTGACACATTCTTAACAGTTTTGAGCTTTTTTTTCAGGGGATTTAGCATACATACAACATGATACAGACGTATTGATTCCTGCAATGAAATTAATATATATCTATAACCCTTAAAAATGAGGGGATTTAGCATACATACAACATAATACAGACGTATTGATTCCTGCAATGAAATTAATATATATCTATAACCCTTAAAAATGAGTGCATATTATCAATTATAAAAGATAATGACAACTAAGGTTTATTGTCTCACATCTTGGTAAATTTTACAAATGGTAAGGGTGTAATCAAGTTATTTCTTTACTTGCTGTGGGCTGTTATCCACTGATGATGTTTATCTCTACCTTGTACTAAAGTTGTCCGACACGTCTTTTTGCCAAAGTTGTTTGATGTGTTCTTGGTACTAAAGTTAAGGGATTGTTTATCCCTACCTTGTACTAAAGTTGTCCAACACGTCTTTTTGCCAAAGTTGTCTGATGTGTTGTTTAAGGGATTGTTCCATCTCAATATACATAAACAGTTGTTTTTTTTCTTTCCAAAATTTATTAGGCTTTAAGATGTCTATTGGGGTTCAAATCCACCATTTTTGATTAAGGCCCCACCTTAATTACTAGATCAAGAAAATTGCCTATTAACCATGTTTTAAATCTTTGTCGTATGAGCATATAGTTGCAACCTTAATCAAAGTTTCAAAGGTCATTTGCTAATGTCAGACTAACGTATAATTTGTGTGCAGTCAAGGCTGTACAATGAGGCGAACACCTAGAGGTTGTGGAGCATGGGCAATAGTACCATTTTTTCATTATGCATGTTGATCATTGGTGTGAAAGGTAATTGTTTTCATCTACCAAGGGGAATTGTATAGGAGGTTTGATGAATGACTATTTAGTCAGTGGGGTTTTAACTATGCCTATGCATTAATAAGATTATACACAAACAATATTTATTTATAATATGCATTTAGTGCCTTCCTCTGCATCATATTGTCAATATGCGCGATCATGATATGAATGCACTTTAAGATGAGTATGGACAATAGAGTTGAAATTGCATAGAATGTGAATATCTTCACATTTATAAAAATTCTCTCTATATGTATATTCAATCCATGTGATCGTTAGATGGATGCACTTTAAATTAAATGTTGGAGGAAAGTCTTTGTGAGCTGTCCTAGGTTGCATAGTCATTGCAATATACTTGGATTTTTGAGGAGGAGAAAATTCTCTCCTATGAACATTATATTTAAACTCTTTGTGCTATATATAAGGCCAATGATATAGAGTAGAAATTGCTCTTGAACATAATATATTTCATTTACAAACAGTTCCAAGTTCTAACATTAGACTTCTATCACCACTCTTTACAAGTATATCTATCTATTGGAGTTTAAGTCTATCATAAGCCAAGCACTAAACACAACATAATTTGATTGTTGACTGTATACATGATGTTAGGTGTCCCTATTGATTATTGAGTGTGAAAGATGATAGGTGTATGCAAGATTATAATGGTGAAACTAGCATACACATGCTATTTCACATTTAATTGTGTGCCCACCTTGATGAGAACTTGTTAGTACAATAACTTATTGACAAGTGGCATACTCGTGCTAAGTTTGGCTCACAACTTGATTCCCATTTATCATTATTCTACACCCATTTGCACTTATTTCTAGACATTCACTCTCCACTTTAAGATTGCCAACTTATCCTTGTAGATTCAAATCCCAACTTTACAACTCCCTTTTATTAGTTGTTGAGTCGACTTGGCACACATTTTATGGGGCATGTTGCTATGTCATGATATTTAGAGATATTCAATGTGCCCTTAATTTCATTGATACTTGCCAAAAATAATTAGAGCACACCTCATTTCTAAAGGGCAATAAGGGAATACAATTTGCATCAGCACAAAGGCCACTTGCATGTTTTGCAAATTTTATTTTTAATGTTTGTCATCACTATTAATTCAATCCACCAAGGGACTTGACCTAGGAAAACTTGTTAACCTATCAAGTAGGCAAGCCCCTAAACCGTTTCTCTAGACACCATCTTAATAGATCTAGATATCTAGAAGGTAAAGACAACCAACTTTTCAAGTGCACATTATGTCAATTCATTTTTGCACAACACTTCAATGTCCCTTGGATCAAGTCCATGGTAGTTGAGACCAAACTTGTGGGGCTCAAGATTGATCATTTTTTGCACTATGGAAAATTGATCAGATTGAGGTAGATAATTTCATGGTGTGGTGAATTCATTTAGAACATCAACTTCATTATTCCATCATTGATCCTAGAGCTCAACCTCTCTATCCTATTATTTAATTCATATTTATTTCAATTTAATTAGTCAATTTGTGCTTATGTAGTTGCATCCATTTAATTAGCCTAGATAATCTCATGTAGAGGTGCTTTTTACTTGCATTTTATTTGGTGAACCTAATAGATCCTACATTACCTAGAGTTTTGCCTTCTCAAGTAATGTTTTGTATTTTTTTTTCTTTAATTGATTATTTTTATCTTAAATTTGATTATGGTTGCTATATTTTTGATTTATCTATATTGTAGTTTGGGCCTTATTACGTAATGTCTTTGATATGATCTTCAATGCTACATATTTTTATCATGGATTCCATAGCCCATTGTATTTGATCTCTACTTATACTTCTCTTACAATTTTTGATATGTTAATATAATTTGTGATGTGTGATCCTATCATCCTTGATGCACTTTTTATTTTTTATCACATGGATGGGATTTTGTTATCTATAGAGGCACTATTTCATCATGTATACACTTCATCCTCTCATGGTATAGTCATTAGGTTTCCTTTCCTTTCCTTCATATATTCTCACTTCCCTCATCCATAAGCCTCATGTTGTTGATATTTCTTCAACGATAATAATATAATTTGATTCACAATAAGTCTTTTGTGATTGGTACTCATGATGTACCATTGCCCATTCGTGGTATTAGTGACATGGATAATAATTTATGTGATAAGGTTGTATCTCCCATAGTTGCATGACATCACTATGACTTGTGATACCATTCCTTATACATGTCTTGAAGATATTATTCGTATGGCCTAAACATCTTTATACTCCACCTTACACACTAGGCCTAATCATAACCTCCCTTCTTTTCATGCTTTGATTATGCTACAAAAAACTTACAAGATTAGACATATACATAAGGATATGCTAAAAGGATATCATATGCTAGATCAATTCAAGAGTAATT
>VDFB02356977.1:0-139520 GCA_007258455.2 Sequoia sempervirens
GTATTGCAAAGACCATGGGATTAAAAGACACAAGACTACACCTTATACTCCATAGCAGAATGGAGTTGTAGAAAGGTTCAATAGGACGGTGATGGAGAGAGCACGAAGTATGCTCAGTAGTGCTGGCTTGGAGGAGAAATTCTGGGTTGAGGCTATATCTACTACATGTTATCTAATTAATCGTTCTCCAAATTTTGCTCTTGTTGAGAAAACACCTTTGGAAGCATGGTCTAGTAAGAAGCCCTCTCTTAAAAATATTCGAGTCTTTGGCTGTGAGGCATATGCATATGTGCCAGATGTGAAAAGATCTAAATTGGAGAAAGCTATTAAGTGTATTTTTATTGGCTATAGTGCTGTCATAAAAGGCTACAAGCTTTGGAATCCTGATACAGAAAAGGTTGTATATAGTAGAAGTGTAATCTTTATTGAGCTGAACCCTTCTACCTTGGATCTGCAGTTAGAGACAAAGTCAGAAAACAATAAGGATGTAGCTTTAGTTCCTCCTACAATAGAGAAAGAGGAATTGAAAATTCAAAATGTACCAAAGTTCTGAAGAAGAAGAAGAACCTCAGTCTCAGCCAGTGAGGAGGTTAACCCGAGAAAGAAAACAACTTGATAGGTATGGGTTCTCTTTGATAGATTCTACTTGTGCCTATTCTTTTCTTTCTAACACTGATGAGCCTAGAACTGTAAAAGAGGCATTTAGAATGTCTGATTCAGACTCTTGGTTGGAAGCCATGAATGAAGAAATGGTGTCATTAGATAAGAATGAAACTTGTAGTTTGGTGCCCTTACCTAAAGGCATAAAAGATGTTGGCTACAAATGGGTATTCAAAAAGAAGATTGGTCTGGATGGCAGTGTGGAAAAATATAAGGCGAGATTGGTTGCAAAGGGTTATTCCCAGGTAGAGGGAATTGATTATGGGGAAATCTTTTCTCCTGTAGCAAAGCTGACATCTATCGGATTTCTTTTGTCACTTGCAGCAACGTATGACTTAGAGGTCGAATAGATGGATGTGAAGACAACATTTCTTCATGGTGATCTTGAAGAAGAGATTTATATGTCCCAGCCTGAGCACTTTGTTGAAAAAGGTAAAGAGAAACTGGTTTGCAAATTAAAGAAGTCTTTGTATGGGTTAAAGTAGTCACCTAGAATGTGGTATCAAAAATTTGATACTTTTGTATTGTCTTTGGGATTTGTGAGATCAAAATCTAATCACTGTGTATATTATAAAGCTAAAAGTGATCAAGTTCTTATTATTTCTCTCTATGTTGATGATATGCTGTTCATAGGCAATAGTAAGCTAATGATTTCTGATCTTAAGTCTCAATTGTCTGCTAAGTTCAAAATGAAGGATCTTGGTGCAACAAGGTATATTCTGGGGATGGAGATAACCAGGGACAAAAATAATAGAAAACTATGGCTCAGTCAGAGTAAGTATATTAGGACTGTTCTTGAGATATTTTGTATGAATGATTGCAAACATTTAGTGGTTCCATTCTTGCAAGGAATGAAACTATCTGTTGAGGACTGTCCAAAATCTCCTACTAAGATGGAGGACATGACCGGTGTACCCTATGCTAGTGCAGTTGGCAGTCTCATGTATGCAATGGTCTGCACAGGGCCAAACATTGCCCAAGTAGTGGGAGTACTTAGTCGATTTATGGCTAATCCAGGAAGAACACATTGGGATGCTGTGAAAAGAGTTTTTAAATATTTGAAGGGCACTTCAGATTTTGCTTTGTGTTACCATGGGAACTTGGTTGAATCACAGAGGACTCTCAGTATTCAAGGCTATGTGGATTCTGATTGGGCGGGGGACATTGACAGCAGGAGGTCCACCAGTGGATACATTTTCATGATGAATGGTGGTGCAGTGAGTTGGATGAGTAAGCAGCAGGTTGTAGTCACTTTGTCCACTATAGAGGCTGAATACATGGCAGCTATTCATGCTTGTAAAGAAGCAGTTTGGTTGAAATGTTTGTGTTCTAACATTGGTTTTGATGCAGGGGAAATAACTATTTTATGTGACAATCAGAGTCCAATTTGTCTAGCAAAGAACCCTACTTTCCATGCCAGGATAAAACATATAGACGTACAGTACCACTTTGTACGAGATATGGTGGAGGATGGAAAGGTTAGTTTGGAAAAGGTTGATACTTAGGAGAATGTTGCAGATTCATTGACAAAGCCAATGAGCATAGACAAGTTCAGGTGGTGTGCTAGTTCAATGGGCCTTAGTGCCCATGATTTTTAGTAAGTTTTGTTGTGCTCTAGAGGTGCCTGTGTGATCTTTGTCAAGTGGGAGATTGTTGGAAATATATGCCTCAATCATCACAAGCTGTAACATCTATTGGAGCCAAGTCGGTATGATAGCTCTTATGTCTGGCCGACTAATAGCTTTAATCTTGTTGTATTGTTCTGGTCATTGTGACCTTGCAGAAGTCTTTCCGAACGTCGTTTACCTTGGAGCCTGTCACTACGACATTCTGTTCGCTGTGACCTCTCACTGCTCATAGAGATCTCTGGCTGATAGGCCATTCTATCAAATATCGAGGAGAGTCTTGGGTGTTCGCTATGAACTCTCAGCAATGTGCAAATGACTCACTGATGGAGGCTCAAGTGTTGGTCATCAGAGTAACACAAAGGATCTTGGAGAGAGTTCTTAGTGATTGGAGGATGTCTTGCCGATAGCCTATGGCTGTCGGGGTAGCCCAAATGGTCTCGAGAAGAGGTCTCGGTGAAGGATGTAAGTCTCGCCAAGGATAAGGGATCTTCGATATAACTCTTTGGCGCCCGGTATGACTGGAGGTTTCAAAGTAACATCCTAGTGAAAGCGGTATAGTCTTGGTGATTGTTGATGGCTTCAGGGTGACATAAAGGATCTTGGAGAAACCTTTTGGTGATAATGTTAAGTCTTACTAAATGGAAAAGTCACGTCTATGTGACTTGTGGAGCTTTAGTATGACATCTCAGCGAAAGCGATATGTCTTGGCGACAAGGAGAAAGCTGAGCGATAGTCTTCTAAACTCGACGTAACTTCTTGGTCATAACAATATCTCTTAGCGACATCGATATGAAGATTTTGTGGCATCGGCGAGACACTGTTAGTGTCTCACCTAGATGCCAACAAAGTTTGTTTCTTCTGACCGAGTGATGACTATCTACGTGGCTGGTATTCGGCCAATCAGAGGAGCTGAATTGGAACCGTTGGGAGAATGTTCATTGTGATAGTTCAGGGAGGAAGCTCGATAGCTAGGAACGACATGAATATAGTTTGTAATCTCTATAGTGATTCGGTTGGTTCGATCAACAGTTGTGTGTGAATAGTTTGAATTGTATTAGAGTGTATTCTATTTTGTAATGACTGTAACTTGAAGGTTCCTGTACAAGATTGTTCATGGTGAATGTTGCTGTAAATAGACACTAGAAAGATAAGTCTGTCATTTGTATGTAATCTTCATTACTGTAATACAAAGTGATTTCTCTTGGTGTGGTGGGTTTTTCTCCCATAAGGGTTTTCCCACATATATTTGGTGTTTATGTGTGATTGTCAAATACTCTGTTTCTGATATTTACTTCATAGTGCATCTTAATTGAACTGTAATTGTAAAATTTAAAAGTATATCTACATTCTTTCCTGAGGTATTGATGTTAGGAGAGTTGTTTTATGCATCTAGCTTTCCTTACAAGAACCCCTAAACAAACCAACCAATTCCACCCACCAAAAAATGAATTTCATTTTTATGTTGTAGGCACCTATAGATAGCTACACATTTTTGGGATAGGTGGTGGATGGTGTTTGATAATCCACCACATGGCAACTGTGAGGTGCCCCTATACTTTTTGAGAAAGTTATGGGATGAGTTTGAGTTGGGTAAAAAATCCAACTATTTTGATATGAGGTCATTTCAGGGAGTTGGGCGTGGCATGCCCCAACATAGACTAGGAGCACGTGTCAATCCTCAACAATGTGCTCCAATTGCTCCTATTGCTCCTCCTCCTTCTCCTAGTGTTCCTACTACATTTCAGTAGCATAGCATGTTATTGCCATTAGGAGCATTGAGTTCGATTTCAGGACATCTCACTCATCAAACTACACACGCAGTGACTGAAGTGGCCAATAGAGAGCATGGAAGCTCAGTCTATAGGAATACTCAGGCATCCACTTCAGGTGACCCACATGCATCTGGGATGAAGTCATACATGAATTTATTATATTCTGAGGATCATCCTACATAGGCATGTTCATCTTTTGAACTTAAATTTAATTCAAGTTTGAACTGTGAAAAATTCATGTAAATAATATCAAATTATATATAATATAATATTAATTCAATAAGTGTTTGGTGTAGATGCATGATCACACGGTGCCTGATCATCGTGTCTATATATTGAGTGTTGTAGATCTGAGATCACCTTTGGACAGGTACTTGAACCAATAAATATTAAATAATTTATGTGGATATATCTAATTTAATTTGAATTTGTACACATGTGTGAATTGATATATTATATCTAGATGCAGGGAGGTCTATGATACCTAGTACTGACCAACCACAAGTTGTGGTGAGAACTCCTGAGACATCATTAGCTCAGGTGCATGCTTTCAAAAGTTTGTTAAGTTTAAATTAAATACACATCATAGATCTAATTTAATTTTCTCATTTACATACACATGTGTGAATTTGATCTATAAAAATTGTTGTACATCTATATGTAGGGATTTCATGAGATACCCATGGTGGGTGCACCTAAGACATCATCAACATTTATGCATGGGAAATCTCAGGTGCGTGATCATGAGGTCATATCATTTGAGGTTGTAAACTTTAATAAATCTCCTATACAATTTTTATGGATCTTTTATATATATATATATTCAAGGTTTTAGCATATTGTTTACTTTATATGAATATGCAGGAAATAGTAGATCAAGCATTTGGATCTTCTCAATTGACAGTTACGCTATCCTTTGAACAAAATGTGCCAGTAGATTCACATGATCATATGGTAATTTATGCATACTAAAAATCATTTTTATTGTATTTACTAGATATTTAATTAAATTTATTTTTATCTAAAAGTTTATATTTTCAAGTTTAAATATGTTTAATTATATCAAAAATTCTAAATACTTTAAATCTAATTTCAAGTTTCTTGTACTCTTTTACAACATGATGCAGGTAAATCTAGTCGACACGGAACAAAGAGGAGACTTGAAATGACCAATCAGCCTAATAGTTAGATGGTTCTAAATTTTATGGACTATAGATCTCTAGTTTTATTTAAATATATGTGTTGGACTTGACATATAAATTTTATGGACTATCTATCTCTAGTTTTATTTTGAACATGTTATTATCATATTTGTGTTTATTTATATCAGTTGACTTTAATATGATGATTATATATGCAATCAATTATGATCGTGTTATGTTCATTTTGATGATTATATGCACTCATGTATGTATAGATATAAATTATCTAATTTTCAAGTAATACATGCACTATATAAATTCTTATCTAGAATAAAATTTCATATATATAATTTATCACATGGTTAGGTGACAAATTAAAACATTCCTAAAATAGTTTAGATAATATACATAATAAATTAAGGGTAGGTAATTTTAACTATTTTCCAATTCTAGCAAATATTTGAATCAATAAACAAAAATCTATCTCCTTGTATGTATAAAATGTATAATCTATACAATTGAACAATTATATACAATGTGGTAAATACAAGACATGAAATGTATAATCTATAAAATTGGAACAAGATATTTCAAAAGTGACTAATAAGCTCATTGAAGTTCATACATCGAACAAACATATATACTATATATTGATGTTTAATACAACTATATAACATGATGAAACATATATGTGCATGTAGATACAATTAAAGCTTATCAACTTTTAGGTGAAGACCAAAAATTGATATTTACATAGTCTCTTGATAAAATAATTTTTCAGTGACAATCACATGGTAGACCGACTTGATGAGAACCTAAAAAAATAATTAATGTAAGTAAAGTAACTATAATTTTTATGAGTCATTTAAGTAAAAAATTCATGCGAGAAAAGAACAATATATAGTAAATTCCATTCAAATTCAAATGATGTTTGCCATAGGATGGATTAAGGGGACCTATGAGGATATATAGTTGAAGGGGGTTCTTAAGAGAATGCCTTAAGTGGAGTTAAGAGGATGGCTTAAGAGGATGCATGTCATGAACCCTAGGATATGGCTTAACAGGTCCTAAGAGGATGGCTTAAGGGGAATTATGAGAGTGACTTAAGGGATGCAAGATTGTGGATTAAGGGTATGTAAGAGGATGACTTAAATTTCCTTTAAGAGGATGGCTTAAGGGGATGCAAGAGGGTGCAAGAGGGTGGATTAAGGGGAGTTGATAGAATGAAGGGATGCAAGAGGGTGGATTAAGGGGAGTTGATAGAATGAAGGGATGTAAGAGGGTGGATTAAGGGGAGTTGATAGAATGACTTAAAGGGATGTAAGAGAGTGGATTAAGGGGATGCAAGAGGGTGGATTAAGGGGAGATGATAGAATGAATTTAAACCCTAAACAAATATAGCTTAGGACCTAAATCCTAGGAGATGAACCCTAAACCCTTAAAACCCATAGAGATTTGTTATTCTAAGCACCTCATGAATCCTGTAATGACTTAAATGGATGTAAGAGAGTGGATTAAGGGGATGCAAGAGGGTGGATTAAGGGGAGTTGATAGAATGAATTGAAGGGATGTAAGAGGGTGGATTAAGGGGAGTTGATAGAATGACTTAAAGGGATGTAAGATAGTGGATTAAGGGGATGCATGTCATGAACCTTATGATATGGCTTAATAGGCCCTAAGAGGATGGCTTAAGGGGAATTATGAGAGTGACTTAAGGGATGCAAGATTGTGGATTAAGGGGAGTTGAGAGAATGAATTTAAACCCTAAACAAATATAGCTTAGGACCTAAATCCTAGGAGATGAACCCTAAACCCTTAAAACCCATATAGATTTGTTATTCTAAGCATCTCATGAACCCTAGAAACCCTAAACCCTAAAACATATGACCTAGAGACTAGGAGATGAACCCTAAACCATTAACCCATGTAGACTTGTTATTCTAAGCATCTCATGAACCCTAGAGAGACTTAAGGGGATGCAAGTGGATGGATTAAGGGTAGATATACGAGGATATGGATTAAGAGGTCCTAAGAGGATGGCTTAAGGGGTGTTGAGAGAGTGACTTAAGGGGATGCAAGTGTATGGATTAAGGGTTGATATACAAGGATATGGATTAAGGGGTCATAAGAGGATAGCTTAAGGAGTGTTGAGAGAGTGACTTAAGGGGATGCAAGTGGATGGATTAAGGGTAGATATATGAGGATATGGATTAAGGGGTCCTAAGAGGATGGATTAAGGGGAATTAATAGAGAGACTTAAGGGGATGCAAGAGGATGGATTAATGGCACATAAGAGGATGGCTTAAGGGGTTTTAAGAGAAAGGCTTAAAGGGATATGAAATCAATTATAAACTTTTTATAAAATGACAATGAATTATATTTAGTTTTATATTTATACTATCAATTAAATGTATCTAGAACTATATATAGTTAATTGTCTCTAGATTCAAATTCCATTGTAATATATGTGCATCTCCTCTCTTTTTTGTAAAACATCTAATTTTGGGAGACTTGAAACAAAAAATGATATAAAAATTTAATTAGGAAATGACTAAAGACAAATATATATATCAATTAAATATATATACAACTATATAGTTACCAATATTTATTTACTCTGTTGTACCATTTGCATCCTCTCTTTTTTGTAATGCATCTATGATTGTCTCATGATCATCCATTGAAAGTGTCCATAAAACTTTATTAGTAGGCCTCCCTTGATATCTAACTAGTTTTATATTGGTTGCCAAAATAAAATTTGAAAAATGTATAATCTTCTTGTGTCTTTCATAATCTTCAAATGCAGGCAAGCCATTCTTTCTTATCAAATATTTTCGAAGTCAGGTGCCAACAAAAACCACTAACCAGTTGGATACTCAAAGTTGTCATCATCCACTCTCGGATGTACCAAATTATGTTTTCTCTCAGCACATCTATCCAACCAGTACTCCGTCTGCTTTTCATTCCTCTCAGGTGCAACAATAGCATACACATGTCCTGCAAAAAAAATGAATAAAGAGTGACTTATATTTAATTCACATATAAACATTCATACATATAAAATTCAACTCAATAAATAATGCGCCTTCTTGTACAAGATCCAAAACACGATCATAATCATCTGATGCAAACAATTGATTTTCTTCAATTGTCGTTCCATGTTGAACATGTGTCGATGTAGGCATTAAGGCTCTTTGTTGCCATTTTTTGACCCATTCTGTATTTTCGCATGCCTCCCAATCACCTGAAATACAAAATTGACAAAAGCATGCCAACTCCCTTGTCCATATTGTCCATGTGTTTGCATTTGAACTCTTAAATGAATGCCATTTTATAGATCCATTAATTGTTTCACAATTTTGTCGAGAAAAAATATTATTTTCTTCAACTAACCAAAAGAAACATTGAATTATTGAGCTCTCACTTATTCTTGTAGATAATTTGGTATTGCACCAATCTACAATTGCACGTGCATCTCTAAATTTTGCAACATCTTCAAATTTTAGTTTCTCTCTAGCAAGAGCTCTTTTCACACATGCACCTGCTCCATCGTGTTCTCCCTTACCATGACCAACTTAAAAAAAACTCGATATGTGATGGATATTATTTTCCTTATGAACTCTACATAACTAATAAAACATTCTAGCATTTTTTGAATTCACCTATGCAATTATCTGACCATATGAGATGTTCTAGCATTTGAATTCCTCTCTCTTTTAAATTTTTATAAAATATATCAAAACAATATTGAACAAACTCAGATGAATGTAATTGATTATCACTTACATAAAAATGGTACTCTCTCAAAAAATTTCTATTATCTTCTATACTATCATCTGCATGTCTATAAACAATGCGAACAAATATAGGTACCTGAGTGGAGTTATAATACTGTGATTGAATTTCTTCTTGTGGAGCAAGAGTATAATTTTTAGCAAAATCAACAACTAACAATATAGTTCCAATTGGGAATGTGTTTTTACATAAATAAAATTGATTATCAAGCCAATTGTTAGAAACCAAGATCAGATTTGCAAACCAAAAAGACCTTCCATAGAAGAGAAAATCAGAAAAAGCAGAGAGGTTGCAAAATGATGTGCAACATAATATTGTTCGAGAATTCATAATTACAAGATAATGATTTGCTTTATAAAAATAAAGATGCATAAACCTAATCTTATCTTGAGCAACAAGATAGCTCAACAAGATAAGGATAAAACCTATAACTTAGGAATTAAATAAAGCCTAAGTAAACTTATGCAAAGTGTAATTAATAATTAATTACACCAACACTCCCCCATAAGTGCAACTTAGGGAGAAGCAAATTATTATGCAAAGATGAGTCCCGACAACAAGGCCTGATCAGGTACTCATGTAAAAATGCAATGATGAGGTAGAGAAGGAAAACCCAGTGGGACAAAACCCCCCTACAATGAGATGTCTGCTGCATAGAACCATTGGAAGAACACTATGGAGTAACACTGGAACCGCAACCCGACAAGCAAGGAAAGATACTTCTGTCTACAACTGAAACCAAAACCAAAATCATGATAATGTGACATCAGACCCGATGCCACATAACACTGGAAAACTCACAAACTGGAACAACCCTAGAATATGTGAAGCAACAGTAGATGAAATGATGACATAATCTGGAAATCATGTATCTCGATGCCGATGCCAAACTGTGACTGAAACTCTTCCATGGGAAGGAGTACCAAAAATAGACTCTAGAACATCAACCATAAAAACATGGCCCTCAAACTAAGAAGGATCTGAACCAATGCGGATCAAGAAACATAATATCTCAATCGAAAGTGTGAACCGATGAATCCGACATGTGTCAAGCTATAGAAAAAAAGTGTCCAAAAGAAACTAGGAAACTAGATATAACCCATGCGAGCTATCATCAAATCAAAATAGATATGGAGATCAAAGTGAAAACTACACTCTAATCAGATTTATTATGCAAGAAACCCCCCCTGATGGAACTTTATCTCAGTTCGTTTATTACTATAACCCAACGATTGTAAAAGGAGAGCATCGTAAATGTGCATAAACATAAAATATGATGATGTTGTATTGAAATGAAGTACAAATATTCAAATTTCACTTTTCCAACTACCAAAACATCTAAGTAATCTCCAAAACAACCATCGGGACAAATTTGGAATAACAAAAAACTTGGGACATATAGAAAAAAGTGCATGGACAACAACATAGATCTCCTCAATACCTTTCTAATGCCTCAAAGAAGATGGAAATCAGAGATCGTGGCAAAAAGTTATGAGCTCAGAAGTCCAAAATAAACATCTGACTTCAAACAGAAACAAATGTAGATAAACAAAAAAATACTAAAAAATAAACATCACTGGAAAGTGCTCGGAACTAGCTTTCTGATGATATCTTGTTTGCCCGATTTTGATACCGTATGCCAAAGTTATGACCAAAAGAAAAAACTGCTCCTTTAGGGAAAATTAGGGCTAGGAGGGGCAAAGAGGCCGTACGGTCGATGACGTCATGCTGACGTCAACACTTTACTGTGTTAAATTTGACGGCCATCTGGCCGTTGGGGAAAAAAATGCCCCCCTCAGAAAAAAATATGGTCGCCCGTATATTCGCCATCTGTCAGAATATTCTCTGAACAATTGATCAGAATATACCCATTGCCAGCACTGAAATATGCTCTCCGGAAAGGAATATTCTATCGCAGTCATTCCCCGAGGGCTGGATCTTGAGGCTCCTGGTCATTTATATGACCGACTGCTAGCTGAATGGGCCCGCGGGGGCAGAGCCGAGGAACTCCAGTCCTCCATGTGATCGGGGGCGGAGCAGAGGGAGCTACGGGGGCTGGGGCCCCGGTGGCAGATGGGATGGCTCCGCTGGCAGCGGTGGCAGAGTGGTGGCCGTCGGGCGGCAGATCTATTTAGAACTAGAGGTGTCGGCCCGTTTTCCTCCTAGACCAACTTCACCAAAATTGACAAAATGACAGGTGTTCTTAGGGTTTTTGGTTGCTACGAACGCGATGGTGACCTCTATTTCTGCTCAAACTACTCCAAAAAATTAGCTACCCCTAGAACTTGCAAAAAATCTCCCAGCCTGAAACCCTCACAGATTTGGAAAATGATGGCCAAAATCTACAAAATAAAAGTTAATCTTGACTTTTTCCAGTGCTCTGAATCCAATGGTGAAGCCCGATTTGATCCAAAATGCCTCATGAATGAACTCAAGGCATGATACCCTTGAGGAATCCCGAACGAACCCTACAATGATTTTCTCAAAAATATGAGAAGGGGCTACAAATCAAGGCTCTGATACCATGTTAGAAACCAAGATTAGATTTGTAAACTAAAAAGACCTTCCACAGAAGAGAAAATCAGAAAAAGCAGAGAGGTTACAAAAAGATGTGCAACATAATATTATTCAAGAATTCATAATTACAAGATAATGATTTGCTTTATAAAAGAAAAAATGCACAAACCTAATCTTATCTTGAGCAATAAGATAGCTCAACAAGATAAGGATAAAACCTATAACTTAGGAATTAAATAAAGCCTAAGTAAACTTATGCAAAGTGTAATTAATAATTAATTACACTAACACCAATGAGCATACTGAAAGTGTTGAACATATTTAGGCACAATCTTATCTTTAAATTCATTAATAAATGCATGAACACTAAATTTTTCCACAATTAGCTCACAATGTTTTCCGGTTTTTCCATCTTTTAAAGAATACTCAACATTTTTAAATTTTTTTACATCCACTAATTGTTGTCCAAATTCATCTAAACTACTTTCATGCATACATTCTCCTAATAATGAAAGTTACCGCATCTATCGCATTCTCCAAAAATACATGCTTTTAAATAAAATAAGTTTCCATTAGAGGGTTCACAAAACAAACCTGCTATAAAATCTTTGATTCTTTCAGGTGGCATATTAATACCACAAATGTCATGCATAATTTGGTTAGCATGCAAAGTGCATCTTATATATCAAAAACTATCATAATAATAACAAAATTGTACACGAGTCTTACAACAACAAGATATTCATTGCTTATTAATTCTAACATACCAAGGTTTACACTTTTCGAATGATCTTTGACTTATGTTAATATTTAAGGGTAAGATTGAAGCATCTAATTTTTTTTTTATATAATTTAGTTTGAGTCATATCTAAGAGATGCTTTGGATGAGGTTTATGAATTTTAGAACCCACCCTTAATTTTAAGACATCTCTAATGTTAGGTGATACTCTTGTATTATCATGCCAAAAAAAATTGATTAAAGATTTAATTTCATTAGTTAATTTCATGTCTGATCTTGGGAGTCTACCACTAAAACTCCAAAATTGATTAATTGGATCATTTTCAATACTTTCTCTTCTTTTAGCAGCTCTTATCCAAGTTCTAGGATTTACTTTTATACATTTACTAATCTTACTTAACATTCTTTTATTTGAAGCTACTTTATCAACTAGAGCAGTTTTTATTGCACGACAAGCCGCATTCTTATCTTTCGATCGACTTTTCTTACTTATAAAATCAATAGCATTAGCAACACTACATATGACTTGTTCTATTGAATCATCTTTCTTTTTTGGTTTTAGAAAAACACCTAATTTTTCATCTCTATTCTCATTTTCGACATTATCATCAATTGCACCATGAGTTGACATTGGAATCCTAATTTCTTTCTATAAGAAAATATTTAATATTTTCTATTTCCATAAGTTCTAATTATTCTCCAAGAAACTTTACCACAAAGTTTATCTCGCACATCTCTTTCAGTTGTAAAAAAAATATTTTCAGGTTCATCCATACAAGGGGTTTCATTTTCATTCACACAAGGGGTTTCATTTTCATTTTCAAATGTAAAAGGGATTTCATTCACATTTTCATCAATATGAGGGATTTCATTCTCATTTGCATTCTCATAAGACATAATTTCATCATTTTTTTTTTTGCATTGTTTCAACCGTAGAATTATTGATATCATCAATGGTGTATCCAACTTCATCTAAGCAAGCAATATCAAAATTATTAAAACTTGGGTTTGAACACATACAAGTTGGATAGATTGTATGAATAGGTGCATTTTCTATATTGAATGGGAGGTGGTTTTGAAGACATACCTGAAGTTGTTTGCATAGGTACTATTTCCATATCATTCAAAGTTGAAGTTGAAGGCATAGTTGGGTTTGTCTCCATAATTGCATTGTCTTCCATATTCAGCATCTCCACATTTGCATCATCTACATTCATTTCATCATTCATGGATTCCTCTTCAACATTCTTGGAACTAGATGCTTACAATTTTTTTATTTGACGAATCCTTTCTCTTCTATCCCTTTGTCTTTTTGCCTCCATATCTTTATTTGCTTGAATTTCTTCGGGTGTCATTAACTTTCTACATTTTTTTTTTCTTTGCTTATCACCCATGGTTACCAAACCCTCTTTGATGATTTTTTTTTTTTAATTCAAATAACCTATTTTCAAATTTCTTTCTCCTTCAAACATTGAAATAAAACTATGTAGTATGATGATCCTTTTTTCTTTAAACTTTGAAGTACAAAAACATCATGAATGCCTCCAAAAATTCACTTTTTCCAAATATTCTTGTAAAAATCTCTTGTACTTGATTCCACTTCAAAAAATTTAAACTGCACTTTGTCTCTTCCAACAATTTGAATAGAATATGCCCTGCACAAGACAAATTTGCAATAAAAAATGAAGAAAATGGCACTTTCAGACTGTATTGCAAAAAAGGAAGGTTGCAAAAAAAAAGTGTTTTATCAGTATTTACCAAATCAGGGAAAATGGATATATCAAAAATGCGTACATGTTATGAAACACATACACATTTTGTTTTAGGAATGTGTATGCGTTACATAATGCATACACGTTTCCTTTACCCAATGGGTAAATAGATAACGTGTATGTGTTATGAAACACGTACACGTTTCTTTTAAATAATGCGTACACGTTTTAATAATGCGTACGTGTTATTTAAAAATTGAATTCCCAACCCACATGTAGCCTTGTTTTTAGGCTTGGGAAAGGCTTGGCAATTCGAGCCTTAGCCTTTGACCTGCAACTAAAAAACTAAGGTAGATTGAAGAAGAATGTCCAACTTTGGCAATATGGCTGATGGACTTTTTCTCTGAATCAATCTATAAAATTAAAACCCATTAGAGAACATCATGTCTAATTTCCAAATATATAATTTTTATTAATATTGGATCATGTTTTATATTTTTTATTTAATTTCTAAGCAAACTAGTCCTTAAACTTGAAATATCAGGGTTTTTTGTTTTTTAATAACATTTTTTGGTTAAATTTCTTGTAAAAAAATTTATATGGCATCAAACTTGAGAAAATTCTCTACACAATAAAAAAAAATTCAAAATTTTTTAGTTTAGGTCGAATTATGCTGTTTGTACATGTTGATTTTTAAAAACAACAATTAAGGCCAATAAAAATTCAATAAAAAAAAAAATCAACAAAAAATTACAAAAAAATTTCCACATCAATCTTCATGTTGTTAGCTCTCTTTTCCCAAAATTAATTAGCAAAATACTTTTATTTGGGTCAAAAAGTGGTGACCGTACACGTGCTTGGTATGGTAAAAAAAAAGGGACTTTTAAAAAGTGGTTTTTATAGATCTCTATCAAAATTTAATTTCTATAACTTGGGTATTTGAATAATTTACACATTTGGAAACTAGACTCAAAATTCTAAATTTCACATTACTAACTTTTTTTAAGATTCATTATGTAAGTGCCTCAAATTTTCAGTCCAAGTGTGACAAATTCTGAAAATCAGCAAAAACACTACTACTTTTTGAGCTTTTTGTGTACCCAACTTCTTGTATCAGCCCATAGATTTATATTTATGGTACATAATTGAGATATTTTTTATTAGGGAAATTCACTATTGGATTTGGTGTGGCAACATGTTTGAGGATTGAGATGTATAAGTACTTTTAAATTATATTTATCTGTAAGATGACATAAATATCATAGCTCGTTTAGGTTTTCTATGCCAAGGCTTTAATGTATGGGAATCAAAGATATTTTTAAGAAAATATAGGCGTGATTAGTTATCTTAGTTGATAGGGTAGAAATAATAAGGGTATACAAAAATGTAACCAAAAAGATAAATGCATGATCTAGGCTAGTAAAAATAGAGGGGTATTTCAATTAATCTAGTGTATATAAGAGGGGCATCAAAAACATAAATTTGAGGGGTTAAAATAAAATTAGGGGTGTTTATTGGTTCCCAATGAATTTTCATCTTATTCCATTAGCTTATTAAGTGAATCTCCTAGGGGTAATGTTTGATCCACTAGTTGTGTGTATTAAAATGCATAACATCTTGAATTTTTCCTTGCAAGATACAAATTTGTGAAATATTCTTAAGTAAAGGAATGCTAAAAATAGAATCTAGATTTTTAGAATTAACCTCAATACCTCAACTAGATACAATAAAGCCTAATAATTGATCACTATCTACATCAAATACTTTAATATAAATTTGTATTATTGTGGATGTTCAAAATTTATTCTCAAGTCTTATATATTGTGAGTCATTTTCTTAGATTTTCCTAAATATCATCTACATAAATTAGTCTACAATATTTTGTATTAAATTTTAGAAGATTAAGGTCATGAAATTTTAATACATAGCTCCAATATTCCCAAAAGGCATGAAAACATAGTAGATTGTGCCCTAAGGAATGGTAAAGATAGTCTTATGTTGTACTTGTTAATTTAAAAAGATATGATTATATCCCAAGAACTCATCCACAAAAGATAATATATTGTGCCCAACAATAAAATCTACAATCATATCAATATTTTTTTTTGGCGAATACAATCATATCAATGTTGCTTTGTATGAAATCATCTTTAAGAGATGCTTTGTTTAGGTTTCCAGAGTTAATGTGTGTGTGTGTGTGTGTGTGTGTGTGTGTGTGTGTGTGTGTGTGTGTCCATCTAGTTTGGCTACATGCACCATATTAGAAATCCATGAAGGATAATTAAAATAAGTCTAATAAAGTGTTCTTTCAATATATTTTTAATTTTATCTCTAATCATTAAAGAAACCTTTAGATTTATATTTATAAATTTTTGCTCGATTAGCATTAAAGGCTCTAACAATGTTTTGCATTATAGTACCACTAGAGATACCAATAAGGTTGGATAGGATCTAGGTGAATACAAGATCACACATTGTAACCTCATACCCTAAAATAATTATGTATCAATAAAGCACCAATTTGAAAGGAAAAGTAATCCCTAATTAAAATTGTAAATGGGATGTAACAATTAGGAAATGATAGATCTAAAAAGCCTAATCAAATTTCCCTAGGGGAAACCCTTAGTCATGTAATAAAATTTCTAGTTGAACCAAAAAATAGGGGTAAAACACCCCACATGGATTAATGTAGGCTAATTAAACACACACAAGCTATAAAGAAAAATTAACTTAAATAAGTCAAAGATGGGAAATGATAAATTTATTTATTTGTTATAAATAAAATACAAGTGAATAGGGAACTTAACTTTGAGATATATGATGAAGAATAATGTTGATACCACATAGAATTTTCTTGCCAATGTCTAGAAAATGATACCCTTGACATGCTCACTGTCTAGAAATTTGAATAGACTTAGAATTTCTTATAGGCCAATCTCAAGTGGCTCTAGAGTAATATGGATTCATCCTTTTATGTATACATCTAATAAGGTAGACAATTGACTTCTACAACCTACTTAATTATGATTTCTAATATCTAAAAATGTGTAAGGATGATTATATTTAAAAATACTTTTGGGGTAGCTATATGACACTATAACCCTTCCTATCTCTTTGAATGTGCGATTTTGAGATTTAAAGAAGATTGAGAGAAGTTTTAAGGTTAATTATTCTTTGTTGTATTCAAACCCTACACCTTGACAACAAATAGAAACTCAATTACAACAATACCCAATGAAGATTTGATAGTGCAACAAATGGGGAAATAAAGCTTTGTTTTGGCTCCAAAGGACTATGAAAATAGATCTAAAATTGGTCAACAAGGATAGTGGTTCCTTAGGAAACTTAGTCCTCCAAAATCAAGTTCAAATTCAAACCATGGGTACATAATACTCTGCCCAGTCCATTTTTAAAGTCTGAATTTGTTTGTGACTTTCTAGATCTATTGGCTTTGCATCAAAATAGTTAATTAGATCATTAGGAAAGTTAAATCATTGCACTCATTCTTAAATCCATTTCAAGTTTGGTCAAGAGCAGGTTGACTCACCTTTCAGGTTGTAAGTCAATCCTATATCTTGTCCAAATTCATCAAACCCCCATTACCACAATATTCTAAATGAAATGTTAGAAAAAGTGAAACCCTAGAGTCAAATCCAAGGGCCATCACCCTATTTTTCCTCATTTTAATTATTTAATATTTATTCATTGATACTAAAATCCCCAAAATTGTTGGATTTGATAGTGAATCCCCATAACTCCCAATGATCCTCTACAACCTAAACGCCTATCATGCATGAGAGAATAAATAAATGATTATGTTATGCAATCAAGAGAGGAAAGAGATTGATCCAAAAAAGCAACTGATTATGTGCTATGAATTAATCTAAATTAAAATGATTACAATGTACAATGAATGCTTATAAAAGCATACAAAATAAACCCTAGACGAGGATTACATTAGATTGTGGTCACAAGTGTCTTAATCTCATGCAATGAGACAACTAGACCTATAATTGTCCCAATTTAATAATAAAAAGCACTCCTAAGTTTAGCTTAATTAATTAAAGTAATAAGTGACTTAATAATTAATTAATTGTTAAGTGATTATCCTATACTCCAACACCCCTCCTTAAGATTAACTTAGGGAGAAGCTAAAAAATCTGATCAATAATGCAATGATTGATGCATGGATGGGTCCAAGATACAAGTCATGATGAGGTACCCATATACAAACACATGTTCATCTCTCATAGTCAGAGAAAAGGAGAAAACCACATGGGAAAAAATCCTTCCAAAAGAGAAAAATAAATTATTGCACTAGTGAAAGAAGGATAGGAGGACTCAATGTGACCCCCCAACCACTAATAGGAGAGAGAAAATAAGGATATGAATCGCCCATAAAGAAAGAGCATCTGGACTAATGATGAAAATATGAAGAAGAATATGATCCACTTCCTACAAACAAAATTTCTCCCAGGGGCTTAGGAAGAAATAGATTTGTTGGTGATTGGTAAAGACAATAAAAAAAGATGGGTGAATCAAGAATCCAAATCCAAATGGTGTGTGTCTCTAAAAATTTCTCAAGTGTCCACATGTAGGAAAGAGATGATGTCAATCCATAAACCTGTGAAGACTGATGTAGAACAAGCTTCAAAGACAATGTAGATGGTGGTGGGCTAACAACAATGATGTGGCTATCAAAAAAGAGGAGATGAATGTCCTCAAAATAATCCTCCAAATATACAATCTAAAACTCTACAAACAAGTATGATATATTTGCAAGATACAAATCTCAAGTAGTTGTCTGGAAGATGAATGTCCTGCTGCACTGAATCAATAGGGGCCAAAGATGTGGCAATGTGAAATTGATTAGGAACAATAGAAGATGATGATGTAGTCTCGATTAGAAGAGTGGTTCATATGAATATAGGTCTCTAAACCATGAGAACATGCAAAACCTATGATATACTCAAGCTCTTCTAAAGTATTGTCATCAAAGGGTATACAATCTACATCTACAATAGGAATGAGACAATCCACAATAGAATCCTCTAGGTATGGAGAGATATGAGGGTCTCCACAGATCTCCCAAAGTTGTTACCAAAGTGTGTGAGGACAATCCATGTCCAATACAACACACATAGTGTCAAGATCAACACGAGAGCATATAACCCCTATAATATGATCTCAGATGATACCCCATGCTGATAAACTCCCTGGTGTGTCTGGTGTAGGTATGATTCCATATATAGGTAAGGAAAAAGATCAAGCCACCTGAGATGTGTTAGGATGCCATTTCACCAAGACTCATAATTATCCATTTCCAAGTTGATCATAGAAGAATGAACAAAAAAACCCATGATACTTCCTCAAATGAAAAATTAGAGACTAATAATCTTAATATTGATAAACATATCAAATGATGTCATCCAACACAAATAGATCTTTTCCAGGTGCCAAAATTTTCCAAGTAATTAAGTAGAATATAAAATCACAAAATACTAAATAAAATGTACTTGGGGTAGACTCTAGAAAAAGTGGATGAATGGATCTGAAGAGCTCTGAAATACCTTTCCAAAGCCATTCTAGAGTAACAAAAATAAGAGATATAGGAAAAAAATTATGAGCTCAAAAGCGTAAAATGTAGATCTAAATTTGACTGTGAATAACAAGAACCAACAAAAAATTCTAATAATTAAACCTTTACGACTAGAAATTTCTTGGAAACAAATTTTTGATGATATTTTTTTTCCCAATTTCGACACTATATGCCCAAGTTATGCCAAAAAAACTACTCCTTTAGGGAAAATAGGGCCTATGAGTGGGACAAATGGGCTGTCATACAAATGATGTCATGTTGATGTCAGTGAATATTTTAAAGAATATTCCTTGAGTAAAAATAATTGGTTTTCTTGAAAAATATTTCAGTAGTCGGAATATGCTAGAATGGTCAAAATATTCCAGGTTCATCAACTAGAATCTACAAAGGAATATTCCTTTGCCAAAAATTTCATCACAATTTTATGTGGTTGGAATTTTGAATGGTTCATCAGATTATGTAGCTGGCTACAAATTTTGATTCGCTACAAGATATTAATTGTCACCGCCTATTTTACCATTGGGCATTCAAAAGTGTCATCAAATTTTCTACCAGTCGAGGGAAAATGAGTGGGGCTTGCGAAAGGAGGTAGGGGAGCACCAATGGGGTACACAAAAATAGGTTTGGAATAGGGCACTAGTGTCCTTGTCTAGACTATTTTGGCCCAATTTAAAATATATTGATGGTATTTTGACATTTAAAAATATAAAGCTACTTGTTGGTTGTTGGTAATTAATTTACAGGAAATCCAAGAAATGCATATAAATACAAGTCTTTTTCACCATTTGATATCCTAGTAAATTTATTGAGCAAGGGCCCTAAAAAGAAATCAAGGAAATTCAATGGTAGAATTAGTAGCATTATTGTAATGCTTTCATCAATCATGAACATTTTTGTAAGGAATTAGGAAGAAGGAAGTAATTATGTGCAAGGAGCTATTATGATCAATCATGCCATTTTGTGACGATGTATTGAGTTATCCTCTAAATGTTAGCTAAAAAAATCTATTATGTTTTGTGGACTAGCCTCTTGCGGGTCTATCAAGTAATCATGACATCCATCAATCAATTTTTGTGGTGACTTATGGTGTGAATATCCATTTGACAAGTGTTTCATGCCTAAGGCAACCTTATCCATTTATCATTTATCATTTTAGTTAATTATTTTTGTTTTGGCCTCTACCCAACCTAGGTCATGCCATCTTGATCATCATAAATCATTGTACGTGGAGGTAGAAATACCAAAACGGGGTTTGACTTATGAAATCCCCTATACAACACAACCTTTCCCCCTCTTTTCATTTGTGTAGGTCAGATTTGAAAGTTTCATCAATAGACAATCATAAGGAACACAATGCATACTATAACACAATATTTAATATTTGAAAATCCTAGAAAGTTTGAATCTTGAAGGTATAGGACACTAGTGCCCCTGTCTAGCCATTTCAAGCTCAAACTTACATGTCGGGGGGTGATCCCACAAAGCTGGTTTACAATTTCTGGGAGATTTTGATTTTTGCTAAAATCACATATTTTTAGAAAATATAATGGTTTAAGCCTTAAAAAGTTCCATTTAAAGCATTCCAATTGAATATGGTTTGATCAAACTACCTTAGATCAAACCCCCTTGGATAGAACCTTGCTAGTTTTAAACCATACCTATAACGGAGTCTCCTTTACACCTATCAAAATGCTGATAAAAAACCACTTTTGATTTACCTTTGGGGATCAAATGAATTCATTTTTTTGTATATGTAGTCCTTATTATAAGCTTCCCAAAAAGTATAATTTTAAATAAATTTAATTTAATTATTATATTTATTTTTTATTTCTTGTGAATGTAGGTTTTTCACCGAAAATCAAGCTCTCTGTTCTACACGTGGAAAAATAACAGATTATCAATTATTA
The DNA here is from genome assembly GCA_007258455.2 of Sequoia sempervirens. Taxonomy (NCBI): domain Eukaryota; kingdom Viridiplantae; phylum Streptophyta; class Pinopsida; order Cupressales; family Cupressaceae; genus Sequoia; species Sequoia sempervirens. Next base: position 21,472 of record VDFB02356977.1, read on the forward strand.
TTTTTGAAAAATATGAGTACATCAAATATTGAGGTCCTTGAACCAACAAAAAAAGAACAATTGAATTTTGATACACAAAAAAGAAGTTATGCATTATACGGTCACACTATGTCTAAATTGTAATTGGTTTGACTTCAAAACTTGATTAAAGAAAAAATATTCAATAAAAAACTATCTAACCAAGTGGAAGCACTAGATATCAAAGTTACAAATCTAAATTTGAAAGAATTAGAATTTTATCCTTCATGGAAAAAAAGTTATGTGTTATACGGTGAGCATCACTTTTTAAAAATGTTGTTTTCTAAAAAAAATTAGTTTTTGAGGGAGATGGAAAAAGAAGTGCAATCTGATTCCAAAATTTTTGAAAAAAATATATTTAGAATCTACAATCAAAATTTCACGAAACTCTAGTTTGTATCATCTTCAAATTCCTCATAGTTTAGCCGCTATAGGTGCTAGAAAGTGAAGATTTAGTTAAAAAAAAACATTTCAATGTCCAATTTGGCCAAAAATTGTAAACCACTATTGTGGGATCACCCCGGGTTCCTCCGTGTTTGCACTCCACAATATTTTGAACTTTGTGTTTTCTATAAATCATCAATTTGTTGTATTTTCATAGTTGACCTAGGTGCATCTTTATATTATCAAATTAAGTCAATTAATAGTAATTCAATCAAATATCAAATTATCCCCCAAACAAAGAACTAATCCACCATTTTAGCTCTTCCATTGAGGTTAGTAGCCAAGTGGGTGTTTGAGATCAATTTTTTTTCTTCCATTGCAATGTAGGAGAAAGTGTGATTTAGGCCTTAGATCCCTTTTTCTCACATCATAGACTATAAGGTTAGCTTGAAAAATGAACTTGATTCTTTTAAAAGGAATGTAGGAACATTTAATGCTTCAATTCTAACTGGTGAAGGAGAGGTAAAATATTGTGTTGAGTGGAGAGAAAATTTCAACAAGGTCCTACATCCTATATTCATTTCCATAACTTAAAATAATGATGTGAATATTCATATTTTGAATCTCAACCTTGATAAACTGATGAATTTGGAAAGTGAAATAGCTAGATTTGTAGCATTGATAGAGGAGATAGTAAAAGATGAATGAAACACTCATATATGGCCTTTTTGAATAAGTTCATTATTGGTCATACCCTTTCTAATTCAGACACTTAGATTTTGATTCAACCACAATAGGAAAACCAAGAAAATATTGGTTAAGGTATGCATAGGATACCCAATTGTACAATAAGAACCTACATGTAGTATGGTGAAGAAAATGACAAATAATAGTTTTTTTGCATTTCAATCAGTCATCATGCTTCCAACTCAGATTGTAATCAGTGGATGATGGTGTAAGTACTAAATTTCATAATGTATTCTATGATGTTGCAGTTCTTTGCTAGTTTTGGTATACTTTTTAGCTTTTATGGCACTATCAAAATTGATTATGACCTTCTCCAATAAACTCAATTTCTTCTAAAGGTTTATTTCAAAAGGGAATCATTTTTATAATAGGTTCAGTCCTCACTTGTTTTCAATAAAAGTGAAAAGTAATATAATTAAATAAATTTAAGTCACATGAGTCATTTGACTTAGGTCTTGAGCTTGCTTGCTCAAATTTTCTATAAAGTATAAAGAGGTATTTTATTGTAAAAGGATTATGGAATTATTTTTGATCTGGTTATAGCATAGAGAATCAAGTTGTGAGGTGACAAAAAAATTCAATTTTTTAAATGGAATACTTATGTATAATAAATGTTAATTTAGCATGCAATATATGAATAGTACATGTTCATTGCAATTGTCTCCAAATTGTACACTCAATTTCAAGTATAAATGAAATAATCAAGGATCTTTGAGTTTGTCTGTGAAAATTTCTTACATTGTGTATTTATTATTGCTTCTGCTCAAGGAATAGATTAAATTATATGAGAAAAATATTGAGACTTATTTGTTATATTAGGGATAATTAAGAAGAATTATGAGTGAATTCCATTTGTAGGATGCATTACTATAAGACATTAATGTAATTAATCCATTGAATTGAGTTAACTTGTTAGAAATAAGTATTTATAGAACTTAGTTTGACTCGGTTACCCTAATAAGGAACAATCCGTGTTATTAATTTTGTTCATAAACAATAATAAAACCTAAATGATAAATAATATGAGACGTTTTCCTAACTTATTCCTAATTTATATATGTTCTCAAAGCCAGTAAAAGATAATTCTCTAATAATTTAGCCAATTTTGACATTCTTTCATATAGTCTTGGTTTATTTTGTGAGAACATGTTTGTTATTTCAATATCTTGGTACATATAAGGCTAAAACCATTAATATTGGTGTAGGGCTAGCCCCCTAGATATTGCAAAACCTAAAGTTTAGAGGAGAGAAATTGTGAAATTATCACTTATTCATTTGCTACTGATTTGAAGTCTCCAAGCATAAGATATGGTTAATCTTTAGAATATTTCAGGTAATTAGTTGGAAACACCAACAAGGTTATGGTATTACCAAGAGGTTTTCAATAATGGCATAGTCGAGATCGGAGGGCCTTGTTAGGCTATCCAATCACATAGACAACTTAGACCACAAACACACATAGATTGATACAACACAGGTCAACAACTCTCTTTTATTCATTTGGAATAGATTACAAGATTACATTCAAAAATTCACATCTATAAGGCAATCCCTTGTTCCTCTTCACATCACACTCTACTCTCTAAAGCTCTTCTCCTCAAGCTCTCTAGGCTACTTCACCTCTGCTCAAGCACCATTCCTAAGATAGTTCATTTTAGCTCTTTCCTCTCTTTGTAGGCTACCTTGCATTGCTCTCTTCTTCGAGCTCTATCTTGTTAACCACTGAGATGGTTCTTCAACTTTTCCTACTTTGCCTCCCTCTGGCTAACTCACGATTGTTATATACTATTTTCTTCTTGCATGTCAGCCTAGTCATTCTTCACTCTTGTGTTGTAGTATTACCATGTAGTTACCTCACTATCAATAGCTTCCAATCATTGACCAATGAACATGTATTTTCACAACAATGATGTGGAATGGCATCAAATCTCACCTCGCCAAGACTTGTGACCGCATTCATCATCCACCGCTTGACCATTCATCTCAATCATTCATCTCAAGCTATCCCCATATCTTTCATCTCATTATCCTATCAAAGAGACTTGAAATCATCTTCTGTTGATACACCTGCTTCTCACCAATGTTCACCTTACACTTTGTCTATCGTTCCATTGGAGCATTGGTGAGACATACTAGAAGGTCTCACCGATGAAAATCACTCCCACTGATCCATTGGCTTGTCCACATCATCACTCATACTCTGATCACACTATTTCCAATTGTCAATTGTCATACACGTCATTGAATTCCACCCTGTTAGTCACCTCCTAGTCAGTCCCACCACCTACTAGTCAACCATGTCTCGTCAATCATCATTTGTTGGCCTGTTGCTGGGATAAAAACTGATGTCCTGCCAATACTGCACACTCATGTTGATGAAACCATTACACTCCATCACCATCGGGTCATCGTTGGGACATGGAACATGTGGTCTCACCAAAATCTAAATCTCTCATCAATGAACCCCATTATGCCAACACGATCATTCTATTACTGGAATGGGTAGAAACCTCCTGTCAATAAGTGAAAGTTCTATCGATGAGGGAGCAACACCAGCCAAAGGGGAGGTGGAGTGTGATGCTCCTGCATCAGAGTCCCTAGGTAATTAAGAATCATGTGATCTTGCACATGGCGTCTATCATTCTATCCTTTAGTTTTGATTTATTTTTCCTCACTTTCTTGTTGTTCAGCCTCCTCAACTGTTTTCTTTGAATTTTCACTATCTGCATTGGTTAGCTTTTCTCTAAGTTTTGTATATACCTTCTCCCTTGTATTTATTTTCAAAATTTAGATCTCCACCATTCTTCCTCATAGTCTTCCACCTTTATGGCAATTAACCCACTGCAATCCGTCCTCCTTCAAGAACACACCTTCCATTGTTCATTCAGCGCTAAATCTTTAAACTTCTTAGGAAGAAAATTAAGAATTTTCAGCAACCAAATGTCTTCACTGGTATCTTTCTCTTCAACCCCTCTTCTTGTCATACCAATAGACTGGCTTTGCTCAGGCTACACCTCAACCCTAAACATCTTGGTACTTTCAACTTTCTCAAACTCAAATGAATGCAATTTTATGCATTCTTCACAATCACAACAATCAAAATTTACCTCTGCTACCACTGGTCTTTCTTTTGCAAGACTTAAAACTTTAATTTTCTCATAATTTGCTGCAACTTTTAGTTCATTCTCCTCTTTCATTCTTCCAACAAGACAAGTATCAATTGGAATTTGCAACCTCTTTTCATTTATGCCTTCTAAAAGACATAACTCCATTGCAAGCTTCTCTCTTGATTTTCCTCCCTTATCCTCTTGTATGAGGATTTCTTCTTCGATTCCACAAACTTGAAATCCTGTTGCAACCTCTCTATTTCCTGCAAACACAACATTACAAAAAGGGTTATAAAAATCATGAGCCCATAAAGACTCTTCATCACCATTTTCTCTTGGTGCAAAAAATTCCTTCTTCTCTATCAACTTTTCATATTCAACTATCAACAATTTATTGATTCTTCTCATCTCTTCTTTCAAAAATATTTCATCTTTTTCTTGCTCAATATCATCATCAAATTTGGGACCATTCATGTTCATTATTTCATCTTGTGATTTCCCTTCTTTTACTTCACACAAATCACCCCATTCACATACCATCACCACAACCTGTGACTTAGTATCTTCTCCACTTGTGTGGGCTTCCCCCACATGTTCCTCCTTCCACTCCCCTTCCATCAAAGGGCTGCAAATATTTTCAACCCTTGCAATCTCGGTTGCTATCTCTTCTTTTTCTTCATTCTTCGTATTTGGGACAATATTTTCTTTACACACCTCTGCAACTAATCTTCTCTTAGCCTCATCTTCAATTCTTTCTTCATTTGTAGGTACCAAGTACAATGTACCCCATCTTCTCCACATTGCATGCTTCCTTCTAGGCATACTACTACCATTTGTATCAACTATTTCTCACCTTCATCTCCAATTACGGGTGCCTCTCTTGCCCCTTCTCTCATCATTTGCAAGGTCTTATTCTTTGCAACCTTCTCCATACTTGCATTTAAAATTTCAAACAAATTATTAATAGATAAATCAAGAGACCAAGTTGTCTCCATGGGTGCCTTCTTTATGGACACTTTCTCTTCCTCTTCTGTAACATGTTCCTTTATTCCCAAGATTTCCTCAAGGGAATCTAATTTTACTTCAATCCCTTTCAGCTTTGCAATCAACTTCTTTCCTCTCACCTTTTCCCAATACTCTTCCCAAAATGGAATCATCACTGGTCTCCTCATGAACCATCTTTTCCTCTTGTTCAAAGACATCTTCAAGAACTTGCAAGTCCTTCTGCAGTTACAAGTCCTTGCAACAATCTCTCCCTCTCTATTAGGGTATTGACACTCTGTAGTCATAGGTCCTTCCTACATAAAATCTCTTTAGGATTCAAGCCATTTGCAGTTACAAGTCTCCTCTCACCTACAACAACCTCTTCTAGAACTCAAATCCTCTATAGTTACAAAATCCTCTTCTGCAACAAACTCTCTCTAGGGTTTCTTTATGAGACAAAAAATTCCTCTCATTAATCTTTTCACAAACTCATCTATGATCTCTAACAATGAGATTTCCTTTTCACACTCCTTTTCAACTTTCCATACCTCATTCTTCAAACATACTTCTCACCATGCCAGAGATCTTCTACTTTGATACCACTTGACAAAGTCAAGACTAGAGGGCCTTGTTAGGCTATCCAATCATGCAACCAACTCAGACCACACACACACATAGATTGAAACAACATAAGTCAACAACTCTCTTTTATTCATTTGAAACAAATTGCAAGATTACATTCATAAATTCACATCTATAGGGCAATCCCTTGTTCCACTTCACAACACACTCTACTCTCTGAAGCTCTTCTCCTCGAGCTCTCTAGGCTACTTCACCTTTAATCATGCACCATTCCTGAGATGGTTCATTTCAGCTCTCGTCTGTCTTTACAGGCTACCTTTCCTCACTCTCTTCTTCAAGATCTCTCCTGTTAACCGCTAAGATAGTTCTTCAACTTTTCCTGCTTTGCCTCTCTCTGGCTAACTCACTATTGTTATATACTATTTTCTTCCTGCATGTCTTCCTAGTCGTTCTTCACTCTTGTGTTGTAGTATCACCATGCAATTACCTCCCTATCAATAGCTTCCAATCATCGACCAATGGACATGTATTTCCACAACAATGATGTGGAATGGCATCAAATCTCACCTCACTAAGTTTTGTAATTGCATTCTTCATCCATCATTGTTGACCATTCATCTCAAGCTATCCCCATATCTTTCATCTCATCATCCTATCAGAGAGACCTAGAATCATTTTCCACTGATACGTGACTTCTCGCCAATGTTCACCTTATAGTTTGTCCATCATTCTGTCAGAGCATTAGTGAGACATCCTAGAAGGTCTTGCTAATGAAAATAACTCCTGTCGATCCTTAGGATTTTCCACATCATCACTTACTCTGATCACCCTATCACCAATCATTAGTTGTCATACACATAATTGAATTCCATCCTGTTGGTCACCCCCCCAATCAGTTCCACAATGGTCATCTTCCTTATTGTTGCTGTATTGATGGGACCTCAATACATCTCCTACTGATCAACCATATCTCACTAATCATCATTTGTCGGCCCGTCGTTGGGACAAAAACTGATGTCTTTCCAATACTACACTTTCACCGATGAACCCGTTACACTCCATCACCATCGAGTCATCATTGGGACATGAAACATGGTCCCGTTGAAATCCAAATCTCTCGTTGATGAACCCCATTATGCCAACACGATTGTTTTGTCTCTAGAATGGGTAGAAACCTCTTATCGATAAGCCAAAGTTCTATTGAAGAGAGGGAGCAACACTGACCAAAGGGGAGGTGGAGCGCAATGCTCTTGCATCAAATAAGTAGCTTTAGGAAGCCTAGGAAAGGTTCTAATGAACCTCCATAATCTTGGTATGACCATTGTTTCTTTTGTTAATATAATTAGAGTTGGGAATAAGTAATCACCCTTAGGATTACGAGGCTTAAATGACATAATTCAAAACCATAGCAGGACCTACATAATAAATAGCATCTCCTCTAATAGACTTGTGCAATATGATCTATAGATGTTTGGAACACCATTTATAAATACCCCACACCCTTATGTGCATAATTACTAACCCCCAAAACTTAACGCATATTAATTTAATTAATTTATTCCCTTTCTGAACTAATATTGAAGTGATATATTGGTTCACATTTTTCACTATTTAAAAAATTCCAATATACATGCACATGATACTTGGTATTCTTCAGAGGTAAATCCTTAGGATGTTTTTAGTTACTAAAATTTCAAAGAAGGATCTCAAATTGAATGGAACAAATATTCTTAGGAGGCAACTAATGACATAAAATAATACTACTGATGGAATCACCCATACATATGCTTGTTATTCATTGTACAAACCTTTACTTCTATATGTGTTTGCTAGTGAGTCCATTTCTGAAGGTTTATTGCAAATGATAAAAACAAATAATAACAAAATTATTACAAATTAGTTGCACTCTACTAGATCACAGGACATGATACACTAGATCATGGAAAATTATTCTTGGTCATGTTCCATGTACAAATTAGTAAAATATGTTAAAACACATGCAGTTATAATAAATGTGTATCCACAATAAATAAAGTTCAAGATGCTTAATTTAGAGTATAACAATTACATTCACTCTTGATAACCTTAATTTTTTCTCTTCATGTTGTAAAGCCAATGTGTTTGAGTGTCATAATATATAATACTTTCCAACCAAATTCCTAGTCCTAATAAGTTATCTTAACCCAAATTGAAAATAGAATTGAATTCAAGGACAAGATACAATTTAAAACATTGTTCATCATTATTTTAAAACCTATGTTAGTTTGGCTTGAATCAACAAAGGTAGTTAATTTTATAAACATTTCCCTCATTCCAAAGCTTGACTCAACAAAGGTAGTTAATTGTATAAAAAATTTCCTCTTTCTAAAGATTGAATCTACAAAGGTAGTTAATTGTATAAGCATCCCAACAAGTTTATTTAAATAAATTCCTATATGATACATTTATCTTTCTCAAATCCTTAGAGATCTAAAATTATAATATTTTTATAAAATATCCCATTATATAATAAACTATCCAAGTGGATAACACCATATTTGAATTGAGTAATAACATCTATGCCACTCCATGTAGATGCAGATGCATGGTCTTAGAACCCAATTTACATCTTTCAATGCACTAGATGACCTTAATCCTAAACATATAGTTTGATATGCTACATCCATCATTTTTGAACATTAGTGGTTAGATTTTGTATGAATCCTCCCAAGACTAGGTCAACCATATGGTTTTTTCTTGTTTTGAAGCATAGTATTATGTCCCATCAATGAGCCAACCTTGATTTTTACTTCAAATAATATTAGGATTAAAAATACATTGGATGTTCAATCTAAGAATGTATCCCTCCCATATATTGATCTTCTCTTAGATTGAACCCCTCTTTGTGAAGCCTTTGATGCAAACACCTCTTCTTTTATCCACACATGATGAAAAAGTGGCATTCTTCCTCATAATTTTGGTAATCAAACAAAGTCTTTCAAAATTAAATTTTATAGATACATAACCCTCAGTGTTAGATGTCTAAAAAGTATAATATGTATTATTTTTAATATATATTTAAAAATTGTATAATCCACATAGGTTCATTAATTAGTGACCTCTATTTGAAACACTCAGAAAAGTAAAAAACTATGTTAAAAAAAATACTACACTTTGCATCAATGTCTTTGTTTCAATATAATTTTTAATGTACATGCAAAGTGAAACACATTATGGTAAAATATAGGTCTAATGTATTTATTAGCATAAATTAATAAAATTAATAGTAAATAAAATATTCTATAAAATTTATCAAAAAATATTTGAACACTAGATATTAGAGTTATTGATCTATGTTGAATTCATGAAAATATTTTATTTATAATTCAAGTTATGCATTATTATGATATATCACTTAATAAAAAATAGTAGAAATATAATATTTTTTATTGAAAATAAAAATTATATGATATACACATATATTTTTTAAATTATAAATTGAATATAATACATAGAAAGTGCTACAAATTGTTTGTTTACATCATGTTTATTTTTTTATAGTTTGTACGCTATAATTAGCAAAATATATTAAGTGTTGATTTTAATGGCCCAATATTGCTAAAATAATATTATTAATTTATATATTATCTTAAAATAATTTAATCATACATATACTAAATCTTAAAATTAAAAACTAAAATTATTAATAAAAGAGTAATGATATTAAAGATGAAATTAAAATGCATCAATCTTCATGAAAAAATACATGTGACATTAAGACCACAATACTATGAAAATTTTTACTTGAAAAATATAAGCAAGATCTATTATTCTTAACTATGTATTTCTAACATATAGAAATATCAATTTAAATAAAAAAAAACTAATATTGTCTCATTTCAATAATTTTATAATTTTCAAGGGGCGTCGGTCCTAGCCCAGTTGGTTAAGGTGTTCCCTGTCGCAGGGCGCCAACCATGGGTTTGACCGTTTGGCGCTCCCGTGGTACCAGTTGGTGTGTCCCGCCAGCACTGTCGGTCACGGTAAAAAGTTTACCGGTGGTGGGGGGTTATAGGGGGGGCCGTGCTGCATCCGATTCCCCTCGTTAAATATATATATTATAATTTTCAAATACTCAACATTTTATAATAATAATTATGGAGAAATATATTGAGCTCTCTTCATTCTATAGATTGAGTAAGTGGTCAAATTGGACCTATCCCTTTTCCATACTAGGAAGAGGGAAGTATATGACTCTACAAGCTTTGAGTGGATCCCACCTATTCATTCTATTCATAAATTTGAATATAAAATATTTAGAAAATTTTAAATTTAAAAAGACTATGTTTGCATAAGAAAAAAAACACATATACGAATCTAACCTGAACTTAGTGACTAAGTTGTGAAGGGAAAGAGCAATTTCAAATTGGACCAAATGATATCCTAGACAAAGTATAGCACCATTACCAAAGGGAATATACCAAGAAGTTTGAGAAATATCATGCACAATTATTTGACAATGAATAAAAATTAGTTATATCAAAAGTCATCCATTAACCTTTTCTAAATAAATTAACATTTTTTCCCATCACATACATGACCCTCATTTTCCCAGCACCATGCATTGAACTTGTGAGCTTCAAAATGATACTTCTCATCCAAATTTTGGCCACTGAAGAATACATACACTATCCATCCTTTTGGAATAATAAAATCTACATTAGCATAAAATCATTAAATTATATTTTTATACACCTAGAAAAAATATGTGTGTATGATCTATTATTAATGCATAATATTCTAGACTAATTTATGTAGATGATATATAGGAAAATATAAGAAAATGACTCACAATATGTAAGACTTGAGAATAAATTTTGAACACCCACAATAATACAAAGTTAGATTAAATCCTAAGAAATGTGTATTTGATGTAGATAGTTTCCATTTATTAGGATTTATTGTATTTAGTTGATGTATTGAGGTTAATTCTAAAAAATCTAGATTTTATTTTTAACATTCCTTTACATAAGAATATTTCACAAATTTGTATCTTGCAAGGGAAAATTCAAGATATTAGGCATTTTATTGCACAACTAGTGGATCAAATGTTACCCCTAGGAGATTCACTTAATAAGCTAATGAAATCACATACAAATTCATTGTGTACTAAAAATGTTCACCCTTAATTTTATTTTAACCCAAGCTCAAATTTATGTTTTTGATACCCCTCTATATATATACATTAAATTAATTGAAATGCCTTTCTATTTTTACTAGGTATCATGTATCTATTTTTTTGGTTATATTTTTATATATTGTTATTATTTCTACCCTATTAAATAAGGGAACTACTCGCATGTATTTTTTCTTAAAACTATCTTTGATTTCCATCTCGTACATCAAAACATTGACATAAAAAATCTAGACGAGCTATGATATTTATGTCATCTTATAGACAACTCTAATTTAAAATAACTTATACATCTCAATCCCCAAACATGTTTTTACACCAAATCTAATAGTGAATCCCCCTAATAAAAAATATCTCAATTATGTACTATAAATAGAAATCTACAATGTAAGGGTTTTAGAGACACCTATGATTCTTCTACATAGGGTTATGGCATTACCAAGAGGTGTTCAATAAATAGCTTTAGGAAGCTCGAGTAGGGTTTTATTGAACTTCCATAATATTGGTGTGACAATTGTTTCATTTTTTAATTGAATTAGAGTTGGGTTTTAGCAAGTACCCCAGGATTATGAGGCTTTGGCATAATTCACAACCCTAGCAAGACCAAAATGCTAAATGGAATTTCCTCTAATCGACTTGTGCAATATGATCTATAGATGTTTGTAACACAAATTTTTAACACCCCACCCCTTATGTACATAATTCCTAACCCCCAATACTTACACATATTAATTTAATTAAATTATTCCCTTCCTTCCAATATTGAAGTGATATATTAGGTCACATTTTGGTTATTTAAAAAATTCTAATATACATGCACATGATAAGGTATTCTTTAAAGAGGTGAATACTTAGGATGTTTTATGTTACTAAAATTTGAAGAAGGATCTCAAATTTGGATGGAAAAAATATTCTCAAAAGGTAATTTGATGACATGAAATAATATTACCTAATTAAATCACCAATATGTATGCTTGTTATTCGCTATAAACCTTTACTTTTATATGCATTTTCTAGTGAGTGGACGTTTTTGGAGGTTTATTACAAATGATAAAAACAAAAAAGTTTTTTGTTAGAAATTAGTTGCACTCTACTAGATCATGAGACATGATACACTCCCATGGAAAGTTGGTCATGTTCCATGTAAAAATTACTAAAATATATTAAAACACATTGTAGTTATAATAAATATATATCCATCATAAATATAATTCAAGATGTTCAATTTAGAGTATAACAATTACATTCACTCTTGATAACCTTAATTTTTTCTCTTCATGTTGTTAAACCAATTTGTTTGAATTTCATAATATATAGTATTTTCCAACCAAAATCCTAGTCCCAATAGGCAATCTTAACACAAATTAAGAATATAATTAAATTCAAGGACAAGGTACAATTTAAAACATTGCTCATCATTATTTCAAAACCGATGTTAATTTAGCTTGAATCAACAAAGGTAGTTAATTTTATAAACATTTCCCTCTTTCCAAAGCTTGAATCAACAAAGGTAGTTAGTTGTATAAACATTTTCCTCTTTCCGAAGATTGAATCAACAAAGGTAGTTAATTGTATAAACATTCCAACACATTTCTTTAAATAAATTCCTATAGGATAGATTTATCTTTCCCAATTCCTTGGAGATTTAGAATTATAATAAAATTTTAAAAATATTCCATTATATAATACACTAGTCAAGTGGCTAACAATAAATTCATTGAGTAATAATATCTATGCCACTCCATGTAGATGTAGATGCATGGTCTTAGAACCCAATTTGCATCTTTTGATGCATTAGATGACCTTAATCCTTAACATGTAGTTTGATATGCTACATTCATCATTGTAGAACATTAGTGGTTATATTTTGTATGAATCCTCCTCCCAAGACTAGGTCAACCATGTGGTTTTTTCTCACTTTGAAGCACAATACTGTGTCCCACCAATTGGCCAACCTTGATTTTTACTTCAAATCGTGTTAGGATTGAAAATACATTGGGGGTTCAATCAATCTAAGAATGTATCCCTCCCTTATATTGAACTTCTCTTACATTGAACCCCTCTTTGTGAAGCATTTGATGCAAACACCTCTGCTTTTATCCACACATGATAACAAAATGTCATTCTTCTTCATAATTTTGGCAATCAAACAAAGTCTTTCAAAATTAAATTTTATAGATACATAACCCTCGATGTCAGATGTCTAAAAAGTATAATATTTGTTATTTTTAATATAGTTTGAAAATTTTATAATCCACATAGTATCAATAATTAATGACTTTATTTGAAACATTGAGAAAAATAAAAAAAACTATATGTCAAAAAAATTACTACACTTTGCATTAATGTCCTTATTCCAATAGAATTTTTAATGTACATGCAAAGTAAAACACATTACCCTAAAATCTAGGTCTAATGCATTTATTGCTAGCATAAATTAATAAAATTAATAGTAAATAAAATATTCAGTAAAATTTATGAAAAATATTTGAACACTAGAAATTAGAGTTACTTATCTATGTTGAATTCATGAAAATATTTTATTTATAATTCAAGGTATGCATTAATATGATATCTCACTTAATAAAAAAAGTAGAAATATGTTATTTTTTATTAAAAACTAAGAAAATATGATATACAAATATGGATTTTTATTTTTTATTTTTTAAATTATAAATTGAATCTAATACATAGAAAGTGCTACAGAGTGTTTGTTTACATCATGTTTATTTTTTTGATAGTTTGTATGATATAATTAGCAAAACATATTGAGCGTTGATTTTAATGGCCCAATAAATTGTTGAAGATAATAATATTATTAATTTATATTATCTTAAAATATTTTAATCATACATATGCTAAATCTTAGAAATAAAAAAAATATAATTATTAATAAAAGAGTAATGATATTAAAGATGAAATTGAAATACATGAATCTTAATGAAAACATACATGTGACATTAAGAACACAATATAATGAAATTTTTTACATGATAAATATAAGCAATCTATCATTCTTAATTATGTATTTCTAACATATGGAAATATCGATTTCAAAAAAATATATTAAAACTAATATTGTCTCATTTCAATAACTATTATAATTTTTTTTTTCAAATACTCAACATTTTATAATATAATATTAATTATGGAGAAATATATTGAGCTCTCCTCATTCTGGAGATCGAGAAAGTAGCCGAATTGGGTATCCCTTTGCCATACTAGGAAGAGGGAAGTATATGGCTCTACAAGCTTCGAGTGGCTCCCACCTATTCATTGTATTCATACATTTGAATATAAAATAATTAGAAAATTTTAAATTTAAAAAGACTATGTGTGCATAAGAAAAAAAAACACATGTACCAATCTAACCTGAACTTAGTGACTAAGTTGTGAAGGAATAGAGCAATTTCAAATTGGGCCAAATGATATCCTGGACAAAGTCTAGCACCGTTACCAAAGGGCATATACGAAGGAGTTTGAGAAATATCCTGCACAATTAATTGACAATGAATACTAATTAGTTGGAGAAAAAGTCATCCATTAACTTGTTCTAAATAAACTAGCATTTATTTCCCATCACATACATGACCCTCATTTTCCCAGCGCCATGGGTTGAACTTGTGAGCTTCAAAATGGTACTTCTCATCCAAATGTTGGCCACTCAAGAATACATACACCGTCCATTCTTTTGGAATAATGAAATCTACAAATCAACATAAAATCATAAAATTATATTTATATACGTCCATAGAAAATATGTGTGTATGATCTATTATTAAAAATAAAACCATCATAAACTACCCAAAAGACAAATATCTAATTAATATCATTATCTAAGAAATTTTACAATTTTTAAAATAAAATTAATTATTATTTATAATATACTAATCCAATAGAAATGCTGATATCTATGTAATTGAATTGGGACATAAAAGAAACAGAACTCTCAATTAAACCTTTGTATTCAATATCTTGTTTTGGTTCTCTAAAAACACCTGTACCAGCACTAGCTATACGAAGTGTTTCTTTTATAACCTGCATTGACAAAAACACAAATAATGAATGTATTTGAAATTAGAGACATTAGATTTCCACAGTCCATTATGATAAGAGTGCTGTTTTCTGGATTTAACTGTGTGCAGTTTATTTGTATCATCGTTTCCGATCACACCCCACAATCCATCATCAGGATGAAACAAAAGCTGTAGGAACAAAATGACGGATCACGAAATGTGATCCGAAACGTTGATGCAAATAGACTGCACACAGTTAAATCCAGAAAACAGCACTTATATTTAAAATTGGCGACAACGTTAAAAATAATGAAATAAATCCGAGTATACTTACGCATTGAGTGAACTTCATTGACATATAGTCGTCCCATGTTAGCTTCTGGTCGTCTTTGCCTTTAGATTTTAAGATCGCATCATGTTCATCCTGTTCAGATCATCATTTTTAATATTAGCCATCTTTTCTGACCACTAAAACATGGAGTGAGAGGGATGATATTACTCACCGTGATCTCCTTCAATGCCCGCGGATTCTCAGTGAGAAACCTCACAGCAAATGCCATGGCCGACGACGAAGTCTCGAAACCCGCAAAGAACAAAAACAATATTAGATCTGCAATGATCTCGTCAGAGTAGATGCCTTCTCTCAAAAGCTTCGTTAACAGATCGTTACGGCTCACTTCTGGATGTTGTCTTCTGTCTTGTATACACTCATAAATCTTTTTTATCAAAGTTTTCCTTGCCTGCATGAGATCCATTAGACTGCGAATTCTAACCCAGGAAGGCAGAAAAATATAAGGTTTAGAAAGCTTTACAGATCAACATACCTTAAATCCCCTTGCAAAAGTAGTTTCAGGAATATTGATGGGCACGCAGATGAAAAATAATAAATAAAATTAAAGAAAGAAAAGAAATTGATGTGAAAGAAGTAAAAAAGAAAAATAATAACTTACCAAGGGAAAATAAAGTTCAAAAAGAATAAAATAAAATAATGAATTGAAAAAAAAAACACATACATACATATAAATTAAAAATATTAAAAAGAATTATGAAAGTATATGGAATAATGTAACAAATTGATAATATCTATATAAATAAAATATATATAAATGCAATAAATTGATAATATCTATACAAATTATATATGCAAAAACACTTAAAACAAATATATATATATATATATATATATATATATATATATATATATTATATTAAAATAATAATAAAAAGACAAACAAATACAGATATAGTATATAATAGTAAAAATAGAAAAATTATTTAATATTAATCTAATTATTTAAAATAATAATAAAAAGGAAAACAAATACATCAAAGGAGCACCACTCCCACTATGGGATAGAGTTTGAATATACTTTTATATGTTTTCATTAGTTACTTTGGTTTCTTATTATCTTGTTTGAATAAATTTAAATGTTGAAGTATTTCATAGGGATGCTTTATTTCATTTGTTTAAATTGACTAATACCTTCATATTTGTCAATCTTTGATAAGTGCACCATAAGTGTTCACATTTTGGCACCCACCGTTTAATGCATTCAATAGAAATATAAAGTCTATTTTTGTTCACCTCCGTTTATTGCATTCGATAGGAATATAAAGTCTTTGTTTTTGTTCATATCTATTGATGTATTAGATAATGATATAAAGTCATTGTTTATGTTCACATTCGATCAATGCATTAGATGGGAATGTAAAGTCTGAGTTTCTGTTCATATTAAACTTCAAGCTTTGGGCATGTTTAGTTACTCTTACTCTCATTATGGAAATCTTTGCTGCAGGGAAATCTTTCTTGAGGCGGATTTAATTTTATTTTTTATTTCAGATTTTAATTTGTCGTGTTTATATCGATCAATGCATTAGATTGGAATGTAAAGTCTTTGTTTTTGTTCACATAAACTTCAAGCTTTGGACGCATTTAGTGACGAGGGAGCAAACCCGAGACACAGAAATACACTCACAAAATAGAGAATAAAATTTTCTATTCAAACATGGGACTCTTACATGCAGAGGATCACAAACCCTCAAGCTCTGTGATACATGAAAAATTATAGAAGTTCAGAAAAATTACAGAATTGCAGAAAATCCCCCTTTCACAACATGCAAACTCTTTCCCCAAAAAGTTACTCAAAAATTAGAAACTAGCCCATAAATAGACCCCTTTCGGTTTGGAACCAAAAACAACATTTGAGATAAGATTTTTGGTGATTTGGCGCCAAAAGTTACAATTTGAAATTCAAAAACTAAGTCCTAATTCAAAAATTGGCAATTTTCCAAAAATCGGCCAACTTTCGGAAGCCATAACTTTTGATCCGGGACTCCATTTTTCGAACCGTTTGCACCGCTAGAAAGGTCTCAGAGTGAAGAATGCGCTAAGAACTGCTCTGCTGGTTTTGATGATTTTTGGGCCTGTACGGGACCATTTAGTGCCTCAATCTAGACTCAGAAGGTTTTTCAAGGCAAAAAGCAGAAACTGGTACTTGAATAACTTTCAAATTATGAATGATCTTGACCTAATTCTTTCGCCAAAGTGCTTATTTTTCCATCAAGAACCTTCCCATAAATTTTTGTCTTCTCATGCCTTAAAATTGACACCTGCTAAAAATAGCAGTTGAGCAGAAAAAGCAAAAAAACAGTTCTAAAAGTTGGAAACTCTTATTCAACGAAAAGGGTATCCAAAAATGAAAAAAAAATCTATAAAAAGAAAACAAAAGCAACATAAATGGAAAGCATCTTTTTGGGTGATGCAAGATTGCCATCACGCCACTGGATGCTCCTGCATCAGACACCCAAGGTAATTTGAGAAGTGACCCTGTCATGTTTCAGATGGTTGAGGAAAACCCAAACAGTCAACCTCTGCCTTAGACAGCCAAGATGAATTTTCGACAGGCCTTCCTCTCCACTTCACCAAATATTCTTCATATTACCTATTTCTGGTACTCCTTCCCACATGGCTATCTAGGATTTCTTCAATCTTCTCCTTCTCTAAAGTAGGTGTTGGAATACCATACTGTTCTATTGTTGGTACTTCCTTTATGCCACCTTCATGATACTCTATCAAATTTGAAATATTGAACACAGGGGAAATATTAACTCCATATGGAAACTCTACCTCATATGCATTCCCTGATTCATGCCTCTTCACAATTTTACAGGGACCAAACTTCTTCATCTTCAATTTGTTATAGGTTCCCACTGGAAACCTTCCTTTCCTCAAATGGACCATCACTTCATCACCAATCTGGAACTCCTTATACCTCCTCTTCTGATCTGCCTTAGCCTTATACTGCATATTCATCTTGTTAATATGTTCTCTTACCTTCTCATGTATATCCTTGATGTGCTCTATAAAGTCTTCGACTTCGACACTTGTCTTCTTCTCTTGGTCCATCTTCCTCAATTCTGGAGCAGTCCTGGAACTACCTCTATACACAATCTGGAATGGTGATCTACCAATACTTCTGTTGACATAATTGTTGTAAGAAAATTCTACCTGGGGTAAGATCAAGTCCCATCCCTTGGGTTTATCTCCTACCAAGCATCTCAGTAGGTTACCCAAACTTCTGTTCACAACCTCAGTCTACCCATTAGTTTGTGGATGGTGTGTAGAACTGAACTTCAACTCTATCTTCAACTTTTTCCACAAGGTCCTCCAAAAGTATCCCACAAACTTGGTATCACGATCTAAGACTATACTCTTTGGCAGACCATGTAGTCTCACCACTTCTTTGAAGAACAAGTCAGCAATGTGGATTGCATCACATGGGTCTTCTGGCATGGGATGAAATGTGCCATCTTTGAAAACCTATCAACTACCACAAATACTGAATCATTCCCTCTCTATGTCCTTGGAAAACCAAAAACAAAGTCCATACTTATATCCTCCCATGGCCTCTCTGGTACAGGTAAGGGCTGATACAACCCAGTATTCTAGCTCACTCCTTTAGCCATCTGACATACCCTTCAACTCTGCACAAACTTCACATCCTGTAATAATTGAGGCCAATAATAATGCTCACTGATAATGGCAATGGCCTTATCTCGACCAAAATGTCCTGCCATTCCTCCACTATGCTTCTCCTTTATCAGGTTCTCCCTCATAGAACTCCATGGAATACACAATTGACTTCCCTTAAACAACATGCCATCCTGGATTATGAAATCTAGCCACTTCATCCTATCAATTATAACAGGCTCCTTGCAAGCTTTCCAAGCCTCTGCAAAATCAAGATCTTTAGGGTATAATGTGTTGAGTTCATTGAACCCAACCACTTCAATCTGCATCTCTATCAACAATGTTTTCCTCCTACTTAAGGCATCTGCAACCCTATTCGACTTGCCACTTCTATGCTTTAAAACAAAGGTATAACTCTGCAAAAATTCTACCCATTTCATATGCCTCTAATTTAATTTTCCTTGACTACTCAAATACTGTAATGCTTGATGATTAGTAAACAAAACAAATTCCTTTGGCAATAGATAATGTCTCCATTTCTTTAATGCTTGAACTATTGCATAAAATTCTTGATCATATATAGAGTACTTTTTCTTTGCATCATTTAAATTTTTACTAAAATAGGCAATGGGCTTACCTTCTTGGCTCATCACTGCTCCAATGGCACAACCACTGGCATCACAATCCACCTAAAATACCTTATTGATATTTGGGAGGGATAAAACCAGTTGCTCTGTCACCTTCTGCTTCAACAGGTCAAAACTCTTCGCTGCTCCAGTGCTCCACTTGAACTCTTTTCTATCCCCTCTCATTGTTTCAGTCAGGGGTGCATAAATACTACTGAAGTTTCTAATGAACTTTCTATAAAAACTGGCCAAACCATGGAAAGATCTCACCTCAGTAGTAGTTCTTGGGGTAGGCCATTCTAGAATACCCTTCACCTTCTCTGGGTCCATCTTCAGACCTTCTGCTAAGACAACGAACCCCAAGTACACTAACTCCTTTTTAACAAAACTACACTTTTCAAATTTATCAATAGTTTCTCCTCTCTCAACTTTTCAAAAACCCTAAGAATATGCATTAAATGCTCATCCAAGTTCATACTGAAAATCAAAATATCATCTAAATACACAATGACAAAACTTCCTAGAAACTCTTTCAGTACCTCATTCATGAGCCACATGAATGTGCTCGGTGCATTGGTTAGCCCAAAAGGCATGACTAACCAATCGTACAAGTCCTCTTTGGTCTTGAAGGCAGTCTTCCATTCATCTCCTTCACGAATCTGGATCTGGTGATATCCACTTTTTAGATCTATCTTTGTGAAGTACTAAGCTCCACTCAAACAGTCCATCAGGTCATCCATCCTTGGCAAGGGAAATCTGTACTTGATTGTTATCTTATTTATGGCTCGAAAGTTTGTACACATCCTCCACTCCCCATCCTTCTTTGGTGCTAGTACTGCAGGTACTGCACATGGGCTCAAACTCTCTCAAAGCAAACCCTTTCTCAACAAATCTTGAACTTGTCTATTCAACTCCTCATTTTTTGCAGGAGTCATTCTATGAACTGCCTTATTTGGCAAACTAGCTCCAGGGATCAAGTCAATCTGATGACTAATCTTTCTCATTGGTGGTAAACTCTTAGGTACATTATCAGAAATAATCTCCTGAAACTCATCCAATAGTCTAGAAACTTCTACTGGTACCTTCTCACTACCTTCCTTATCCATTCTAGGAATCAATGTATAACACATATGCTCATGCTCCATGCCTTCTAAAAATTTTCTTCCATCAACAAAACAAATTCTAGCACTATTGCATACCTTTTCTTCGTCCTTCTTCAGGGGTTTCAACTTATGGCGAACTCTATCCTGTTGGTATGTGGCGACTGATCATGCTATATTGTATAGCCCATTGTATACTATACACCCTGGCCCCCCATCCTCGCCGGGCTGGGCCTCGGGTGGGGGTTCGGGGGTGCAGCCCCCGAGAAAATTTTTTTTGCCATTTTTTTCGCGTCGTCAGCGAAAAAGGAAAAATCTCTAAAAAAGAAAGAAAACTGACTTTGTAAAACCCTAATTCTGGAAGCTTCTAAAAGCTTGTTAAAAGGGGTTGGGATGGGGGTTACAGTATGAGAAAAACACGATTATTCACAAGATTGTAATAGGTTTTGCACTGGATAATAAAAGTATTGGATGGCTGCGGTTTGGTGGATGTAGCCCAGATTGGGTGAACCACGTTAAATTCTTTGTGTTATGATTTATTCTGTGTATGTTTTAGTTTCTTTGTTTATTAGTTAAATCCGCATTTAATTGTTAGATATCTGCCATCTCTAACCCTAACACATCCTTCATTAGGGAATAAGTGTTTGCATGGCCATCATGTACAACACACCTATCGAACTGCCACGACCTCCCCAACAATATGTGACATGCATCCATGGGGATGATATCACAGAGTACCTCATCATGATAGCTTCCAATCTTGAACTTCACCAGGCACTGCTCATTGACCAGAACTTTGTGGTCTTTCTACAACCAGGCAATCCGATATGGGTGTGGATTCCTTTTCCTTTTTAGCTCCAACTTTGTAACCATTTCTTCTGACACCAAATTATCGGTGCTTCCACTATCAATAATGACTTCACAACATTTGTCTTCACACTTGCACCTTGTGCAGAATAGATTCTTCCTCTGTTCTGGCTCCTTCTCTTCAGTCATGAGGGTTCTTCTAACCACTAGGGCTTCCCCCCTTTCAGAATCATCTGAATGCTTGGATTGAGCCTCCTCATCTACATGCGCAACCCTTCCATGACCTGCTAGCCTTCTGTCTGTCCTTCCTTGGTGTTGTGGACACTCATAGGCTTGATGCCCTTCTTCACCACAATGGAAACAAGTTCCTTTGAAACCACCTCTTCCGGGTCCTGGCCCAGATCTTCCTCATCCTCTACCCCTTTGATCACCACTATTTTGATCACGAGGGCAGTAGAATTTATCATTCTTTTGACCTCGACTGGTACCCACATCTTCATTTTTCCTTTCATCCTCATTTCGGCTCCCAGAAGACCTTCCACTACCTCTTCTGCTTTGACCTCCTCGACCTTTTTGCTTGTTGTCAAATCTCTTGTCCAGCTTCTCCTCAACTTTCAGAGAAAATTGGTATGCATCCTAAATGGTGGTCATTTTGACCAAGCTTAGCTCCTCTTGAATGCTCGGTCGTAACCCATTAAGATAACGGGCTACCTTCTCTTTGTTGGCCTCTGCATGGCCTGCTCTGATGATCATCTTGTGACAATCTTCTATCATGTATTCTTTCATAGATCTACTTCCTTGCCTCAACCCTTGCAATTTCTTTAGCAGATCTAACTCATAGTCCACTGGTATGAACCGCTTCTTCAGTTTCTCCACCATGTGATCCCAACTACTGATCTTTCCTTTTCCTCTTTGATTTCTCTCCAACTAGACCTCTTTCCACCAAATATTGGCATGGCCCTTCAACTTCATTTTTGAAAACTTAACCCAATCTGGGTCCTCTACTTCTTCATACTCAAAATAATCTTCTAGCTCGTTGATCCAGTCGATCAACTCTTCCGAGTTCAAACTTTTGAAATAACTGGGGACTTCTATTTTGGGTCTTTTTTCAATCTTCGAAATGGCCCTAATCAACCGCATTTGATCTCGATCAATAGCTTCTTCTTCCTCTTCTACATCTGTATCTTCCACCTCTTCTTCCTCCTCACTTTCTCCTCTCCTTCTTGGGTCTAATCCTCTTCTCATTTGTTCCTGCAATGCATCAATTTGTCTCTGGAGGGCTCTGAAACCCTCAGCCACAAATGGATCTCTTCCACCAGCATTTCTACCACCTCTGCCACCTCTGGCACCACCACGCCTACTAGGCATCACTCTTGGAGGCATCTTGAATACCTTGAACCCACAACCACAATCCTGGTGTGAACTACCTCACGATCGGCGATCTGTCCACATGCTCAAGAAAACCCGCTCTGATACCACCTTACGAGGGAGCAAACCTGAGACACAGAAATACACTCACAAAATAGAGAATAAAATTTTCTATTCAAACATGGGACTCTTACATGCAGAGGATCACAAACCCTCAAGCTCTATGATACATGCAAAATTACAGAAGTTCAGAAAAATTACAGAATTGCAGAAAATCCCCCTTTCGCAACATGCGAACTCTTTCCCCAAAAAGTTACTCAAAAATCAAAAATTAGCCCATAAATAGACCCCTTTTGGTTTAGAACCAAAAACAACATTCGAGATAATATTTTTGGCAATTTGGCGCCAAAAGTTACAATTTGAAATTCAAAAACTAAGTCCTAATTCAAAAATTGGCAATTTTCCAAAAATCGGCCAACTTCTGGAAGCCATAACTTTTGATCAGGGACTCTATTTTTCGAACCGTTTGCACCGCTGGAAAGGTCTCGAAGTGAAGAACCCGCTAGGAACCTACTCCATTGGTTCTAACAATTTTTGGGCCCGTACTGGACCGTTTAGTGCCTCAAACTGGACTCAGAAGGTTTTTCAGGGCAAAAAGCAGAAACTGGAACTTGAATAACTTTCAAACCGTGAATGATCTTGACCTGATTCTTTCACCAAAGTGCTTATTTTTCCATCAAGAACCTTCCAATAAATTTTTTCTTCTCATGCCTTAATTGACACCTGCTAAAAATAGCAGTTGAGCACAAAAGTAGTTCTAAAAGTTGGAAACTCTTATTCAACGTAAAGGGTATCCAGAAATGCAAAAACATCTATAAAAAGAAAACAAAAGCAATATAAATGGAAAGCATCTTTTTGGGTGATGCAAGATTGCCATCATGCCACTGGATGCTCTTGCATCATTTAGTTACTCTTACTCTCATTATGGAAATCTTTGGTGCAACGACATTTTTATTGAGGCGGGCTTTTTATTTTAGTTAATTTTAACCTATTGTGGAAATCTTTGCTAGAGCGACATCTTTCTTGAGCTTTGGGCGCTCAGTTAATTTTACTCTTATTAAGGAAATCTTTGTGGGAGGGAATTTTTTTTGAGATTTCTCATCTGATCAATCTCTCTGCATGAGATATCAATGACAAAATTTTGTTATTTATTATGCTGATTTGAATATTGTAAACATGCAATGCTAGAAAGGTTGTAGTCTCTATTTCAATATTGCATCAAAGCATTATAGTTAAATGGTATTCTTCACAAAATCAAATATTGAAAGTATAAACTAAAAAACTAGACAATATTTGACACTTTGAATTGAATATGCCATCTGTTTCTTCACTCATATATTTTCTGGTGAATTCTAACTAGGGTACATTGGAGATATTTTGGCAATTAAAAAATTTCTTATGAAGACTAAAAATTGATTTGTGATTAAATAACCAACTTAAGTTCTTGTTACTACAAAATTTTGTTCAACAATCGATCTCATAGTTTCCTTTTTTTTTGGTAGTGCTTCAGATAATAAAGTGGACTCTACAAACTAACATGATGGTATAACACAGTAGAGAAATTCAAAAAAATAACAAGAAGATTTGAGTTGGAGAAATTGGGCATTGAAATTGAAAAATCATTTTTAAATGCTTATTGTAATAGCTTAAGGCATCCATTTGTTGCTTTCATTTTTTGTTTTAGGACAACTAGCTTCATTTTGGGTTTAAAATTAATCATTGATTTGATCTTTCTAAAATTGGTTAAAATTGAACTTAGAAATTTACTAGACATTGCTTTGTGGGATAAAATTGAACAAAACAACTCACACTCAGTTTGGTGCTTAAAATGAACTTACCTTTTCTTTGAGGGTTAAAATTAACAAGTGTTTTCCATGTCGTGGTTTTAATTTTTGTCATTGAATGCATATGCTCTTCTCTCGCACCACTTGACAATCTTGAGAATGAAACGCATTCCTTTGAATTTTTTTGTATAACTACCCACATATTTCGATTTGGATTTAAAATGAACCCCATGCTAGTGTGAGGAAAATGCGTTGTGAATGCTCTCTCCTTGTGTCGCACGGCCTAGGAGATAAAAAAAATGTACTTCCTTGCTTTTATATACCTTTAGAGGGCATGCCACCTCACTTCAAAAGGTGGGAATGACCAAAGTGGTAACAAGCTAAAGCCAAGCTCTTTCAAATTTCTATATAAAAATGTGTTTGTGACAAAAGTCATAAATAACTCCAGTGTAGATGTGTCATACTAACAAGTGTCGCCCTTAGTATCTATGTGATATGTTAAAATATCTTCTTAGGAAGAGTTTGGGAGGCCTCTTGATTACAATAATCTTGAGCTAATCTTGTCACATGTATGGACACCTTAAACAAAAGCCCTTAATAAGAACCAAATTGTTTAGTGACCAAAAAAACTTATGCTTGCTAGTGCAAGAATGGTCGTTTCGAAGCCACCCCACATTTTACTATTCAAAGTTGAAACAAAAAAATCCTTCAAGGTTTGAGATTTGGTGCACCTGAGAAGTGTGTGTTGTGTAAGGGGGAGCCTGTGCCACCAAATCTCTAGTTGTTTGCTTTATCTTAGTGTTTGGAGCAATCCAAGTGGTGACTTAACAAGTAGTATCTCTTCAACCTAGGATTGTGCATTTTGCAAGTCAGTTAAACACATTGCTTGGTTCTCAAACATTGAAACAAACATTTAACAAATCATCAAAATTTCAAACCCTTTGAAAAGAGTGAATACCTTTGAAGAGTCCAATTATTACTACTTGTCCCTAAGGATTTTATTCTTAGAGGCTTCTAAATACTTGGGCTCATATCTCAATTTTCTCTCTTCAAAGACAACCTAGGGAAACTATGGCCTTAGCTCTTTGATTTTCACATAATGGACCTTATGGAATGAAAAGGAGCTTAGACATAGACATATAGTTTTAAATTTAAACAAGATAAAGTTGATGTGGTAAAAAGAATTCCTTTAATCAAGATAAAATCACAATTGGACCACACATGTGTGTTTGTCTTCATGATTTCTCTTAAAGTTAAAATTCCAAAATGAAAGTCTAGTTGTCACCATTTCAAACTTAGACATCATAGTTCAAAGTACATTAAAAGACGTATCCTAAGATAGTACCGCAATAGGAACAAGTTGGCAACAAGGTTTTATAGACTTATTCCATTGAATAATCTAGACATGTATTCTCAATATGAACCTCTCATTTAAGTCAAAACATTGGTCATATGATTTGAAAACTTTAGGGGTAAAACATGTTCTTCAACACCTTGGTCTTGTAAACAAAGTCCTTCTAGGTTCATCTAGGATAAAGAAATTCAACACCTCCATTTATCAAAACATTTATCAACATTCATCTCACAAACAAATTTCTTGAACTTTGGAAATATCCTTATGCTAAACTTTTGGTAAATCCTTAGACCAAAGTCAAAATCATCTTGTTTAGTTAGGTGTGTGGGAATGAATCCTTTCTCACACACTTAGTTAAATTAGCACCCCTTTTGGACAAGTTCATCCTAACGATCACATCTAACATCTTGGGATCTATAAGTTCATCATCCAAATCAAACCAAATCAAAATCAAAATCCTAAGGGGGTGATCCCACAATATTGGTTTACACTTTCTTGGAGATCCTGATTTTTTTTGAAATCACATATTTTTAGAAAATATAATGATTTAAGCCTTGAAAATTTATATTTAAAGGATTCCAATTGAAGAGGGTTTCATCAAACCACCTTAAATCAAACCCCCTTGGATAGAACCCTACTAGTTTTAAACCATACCTATAACAAAGTCTCCTTTACACCCATCAAAATGCTGATAAAAAACCACTTTTGATTTATATTTTGGGGGATCAAATGATTTCATTTAAAAAAAAATTTTTGTGAGTATGTAGTCCTTATTATAATCTTCCCAAAAAGTATAATTTTAAATAAATTTAATTTGATTATTATATTAATTTTTTTATTTCTTGTGAATGTAGGTTTTTCATTGAAAATCAAGCTCTCTGTTCTGGACATGTGGAAAAATAGCATATTATCAACTTTTTTTGAAAAATATCAGTGCACTAGATATTGATGTCCTTGATCCATGAAAAAAAAATTGAATTTCGATACATACAAAAAAGTTATGTTGTATACAGTCTGCCTATGTTTGAATTGTAATTGGTTTGACTTCAAAACTCGATTAAGTAAAAAATATTCAATAAAACACTATGAAACCAAATGGAAGTGCTATATATCGTAGTTACAAATCTAAATTAGAAAAAAATAGAATTTTATCTTTCATGGAAAAAAGTTATGTTGCATACGGTGAGCATCACTCCTTAAAAATGGTGTTTACTAAAAAAACTAGTTTTTGAAGGAGATGGAAAAAGAAGTGCAATTTGATTCCAAAATTTTTGAAAAAAATATATTTAGAATATACAGACAAAATTTCACAAATCACTAGTTTGCATCATCTTCAAATTCCTCACGTTTTTGCTACTATAGGTGTCCGAAAGGGAGGATTTAGTTAGAAAACATTAGTTCAATGTCCAGTTTGGCCAAAAGTTGTAAACTAGTATTGTGGGATCACCCAAGGTCTAGTATTCATCTAAGGTTCCTAAAAGCTCAAACATCCATATCATTCATCCCCTCATTTACCACATCATCATCATTTGATCCTAACATATCCTAGAGTTTCTTTTTGTACCTAAAGCTTAGATCAACCAAAGGAGTTAAAGGTTCATCCCACACATTCCTAAAAGTTGATCCCAATTTTATGGTCCAAACAAGGTCACAACACAAGACCATGGAGAAAAACAAAGAAACATCAACCAAAAGTGATTTGAGCCAAACATAATTCAATGGGCTAGGGTATCTATCAACCCTCCACTTAATTCCCCTCAACTACCTCAAGATCCTCAAGAGGGAAGTTTCCAAGTGGAGGATGTCATAACCAGTTACAAAGACATGTCCCAAGATGAAATGCTTGAACTAGTCCAAAATAACAAAACCCAAAAACTTGTCAACACAGTCTGAAACTAAATCCCACCCAATACATGTTGGCATTGGAAAAAGAAGGAGCTAAACTCCCTTTCGATTTTGATGTAAGAACCATTATTGAACAACCTTTGGGGTACATACCAAAAACATCATTCACACCCTCATTTTTGAGCATCATCCAACCAATCACTCAACCAACATCATCTCATGCCCCAAGTCAACCTATGATCTCAAAGGGAAGTTCACTACTTCAAGCTCTTCAAGAACACCCACTTGTCAACAATTGAAATTTAGAGGCCAACACGATCTTGGGTATGCATAGCACTATCCCACAAGATCCTAAACATCCATATGTGCCACTCATTTTCCATGATACAAACAACCCCTCCACATTTTATGCAACACTAGCATACCCTCTAGATACACAAAGCTCTCTCCCCAATGTCTCACAAGGACAAGTGGGTCTATTCAGACAAGTGGGTACCCTCAATGCTTCATCTTCACTTCCACAAGGGAACATGTCACACATCTACCCACCATTTCCTATCTTGACATCATCATCTACACCAATTCAAGGTATAGGGAAAATCCATTCATTAAATGCATCAATCAAAAATCAACAAAATAAAGTCAACCCCCCAAACACAAATCAAATCAACACATATGTCATACCAAATTCTCCAAACATGGTGCTAATATCGCAACACCAAGTGACATCAACCCAAATCTCTCAACCGATCATCACATCATCTACAACACCTCAAACATCCTAAGGTCTAGTCTCACAACGGCTAAGCACATCAAACACAATACCATCCACCACTCAACCCCTTGTCATCACTCAACAAACACACCAACAACCTCTTGTCACATCATCTCACACCATCCCTCAAAATCCTCCACCTCCACCTCCAAATCCAAATACAAAAAATTAGTATAGTATCACATTACAAGCAGCACATCAAGCTTACCAAAAGGCCTTGTAGCAATTCCAAGCCTAGCAAGCTCAGGTGCAAGCTCAACCACAAGCACAAAATTTTCTACAACAACAAAAAGTTGCATAATAGGCACAACAACAAGTGCAAGCCCAAGCACAAGCTCAATACCAAGCATAGCAAGCACAAGAACAAACACAAGCTTTATTACAACAACAAGCCTATCAACAAGCCTTACAACAATACTCACAACAAGAAGATTTGATAGCACAACAACAACAAACAAAACAACAACAGGCCCAACAATAGGAACTATTAGCACAACGACAACAACAACATCAACAAGCCCAACAACAAGTGGTGTTGGGACAACAACAAAAATATGCGTACCAACAAGTGTTGCTTGCACAACAAAGCTTCCAACAACCTTTTAAGAACACACAACAAAATGTATTGAACCTTAACACACAAGTGACCCCATCCTTCACCCAACAAATCATACCATCTCAAAAAATGCACATTCCCCCATTGGATCCACAAAACGACCTTTCCACACAACTCAAATTGATCTCATAGCAAATACAGGACATTCAATCTAGAAAATAAAAAAAATAATACACCCAATGAGATTTGTGCCCCTATCCATTCAATAGGAACATTGTTATAGTTCCATTTCCTCTGAGATTCGAAATACCAAAATTCAACAAATACTGAGGAAAAGGAAATCCTAAGGATCATATTTGAGAGTTTCATGTA
This sequence comes from Sequoia sempervirens, assembly GCA_007258455.2. Classification (NCBI taxonomy): domain Eukaryota; kingdom Viridiplantae; phylum Streptophyta; class Pinopsida; order Cupressales; family Cupressaceae; genus Sequoia; species Sequoia sempervirens. The sequence continues at coordinate 51,100 of VDFB02356977.1, forward strand.
CATTGCATGGAAGTAGCTTATTATGATTCCTATCTAATGAGACTCTTCCCCTAAAGCTTGTTTGAACCCACAATGGAATGTTTCTCTCGCCTACCTTTTGGAATCAAAAAGTTCTAAGAAGTCGTGGACCTATTCATAGAAAACTACTCATTTGACCTAGACATGGATGTAAGCCTGGAGGAACTATTCGGCCTCAAACAAGCTAAGGGAGAGACATTTGTGGCTTTCTTACAATGATGGAGATCTTGAGCTAGAAAAATAAAATGGTCAATGCTAGAAGAACAACAAATTGGAACCATCATCTCTAACATCGAAGGATAATTTTCCTTCCATTTGAAAATGCAATGTATCACAACATATGACCAACAAATCCCCAATGCTCTCAACATTGAAAGAGCCCTCACAACACAAGGACACACACCCGTATACCAAGACAATAGACCATTGACTAGCAACAATGATAAACCTGGCACGTGGGCCAAGAATAAAAATATAACCAACGATGGTGTCGTCGACACCAAAGTTGTTATTAGTGCTTTAAGGAAGTGTAAGGTCCAACAACAAATCATTTACTAATTATATTTCTTAATTTCCAAAATAGTTTAATAAAATAAATTAGTTATAAAAGGTGCGGAATATGAAGAATAATAAAATTACTTTCATCACTAAATTCAAATGGAATAACATACATCAATGAATCAAAGTATATTAAAACAAGGTGGTGCCTTCACTAGATCTAGTCATGTAGACTTACACATGAATTATCATCTCAACAATACATGTAAATTCAAATATTGTAATGCAAATTAAGGAAATAGCAAGATCATAAATGCAACCACAATAGAACCATAACACATGGAATTTTCATGAGTGGCAAACCCTTGTAGGGATGAAAAACCACTCATAAAAGTGTCTCACTGGCTTAATAAAATGCCTCATTTGCTACAATTTCTCAATGGTTACACGATGCCTCACTAGAAATGATCATACTGTCTTATTGACATGACCATTCCTTACAAATTTCAGGATATCATGCATATCACACATAACAAGGCGCATAAGGAAGTTCTACCTAGAAATTCCATACATTTTAAAAGCAATTCTATAAGATCTCTTTTGAAACATTATGATCATCTATCTTAAACATATAAAAGAATCTAATGTCGGTAATCATATTATTGCACAAGATTCTTTGATAAAGATGATACATTTGTCTAAACAAAACATTAAAAATTCAACAATTAATTGAGCATATAACCTTTCATAAACATCTAATTTTTAATACCCAACTTTTAACTTCTATTTATATTAGATCCTAACATATTATCTACTTAGAAAGTATTACTTAATGGGGAGATCGTTTACAAATATTCTCATTCAAAATAAGACTTGATTATAAACTATCAACCAAATAAAGCTTCATATTTAAAATGATTTCCTAGACTTATTTAAGGAGATATAATTGTCTTAAATAAAAACAACATACCATGGTATACCACAATTTACTAATTCCTAGCAATGTCACTAATATTATTGAAGAACATTCATATTCATAATATTTTGATTATACATTCAGTTAATGTTTAGTGTCTTTAAACAGTGTAACTTTTCTTTAAATAAACTATACATTATTTTTACAACAAGATAGAAATTGAATACTTTTCTAAATCAGCAGAACACTAAATTGAATCAATGATACCACTAGATATATTTTGAGAGAAGCTAAATTGAGCTCATTTACTAACCTTATTCATCACATCTTCTATTCTATTTCCTCAATAACATTGTTCTATTCTAACTTGATTTCTATCCAGAGTTCCTGCTAAATTTAAAATGTTATTGCAGAGATATGCCAAGAAACAATATCTCTAAGTGTTTGTGTACACAACATGTTTCAATGGTTTAGATAAAGGACTCGGTTTTTACTATGAGTTAGGATTCTCTACAGAAGTTTATTATTCTTTCAAAGTTCTCCAAACCTCTTAGAGTAAAATCCACACCTACTAAACTCAGTTTACTCATCAAAATTCAATTTCCAAAAGCTGGTTAGGGGCTTCATCCTTTCAGCCTTCTTGCATTTAGCTTGTTCATGGTGAGACAGGTCTTTAAAATATTTCAATGTAACTTAGGCTCTATTTTCTGAAATTGGTCAACATTGAGGACAACCACATATAATATGCCATACATAAAGGAATTCGTTACATAATCCAAAAGTCCAAGAAAGTCACATATAAAATCTTTTATATTGGGTAGGGATATTGGCTCAAAAGATACATATATAGATATATAAACTCCAAACATACAGATGGTACATAGGTAAGTATATATAACGAATGCTCTAATACCAACTTTCTTGTGTTTTCATTTGGTGTCTCTCCCTGCATCCAATCCCACAATGATATCATCACTGCTTGAATCGTCAGGCCTCAAGTTTACTATAATCATTATGCAAAATGGCAATTGTACTTTGTAAACAACATTTTCCCAATCTCTTATATGAGAATAGTTGTGGAGTTGATATTTCTCTAACGAGTAGATAATAGGGAAAGCTCGCAGCTTTGAGCCAAGATATGAATATACATCACAACATAGAAAACACACAACAATCTCCCTAGAGGAAATGTGGTCTCATAGATTGCAATATTGCAGGATATGCACAAAATGGATTTGTTGAAAAGGATTTAGCAACACTCAAGCAAATACCTTTGGCAGGTGTAAAGCCAGATTCCACAAACTTTTCCAATGCTCTCCTTGCTTGTAAATAAATGGGAGCTTTAGAACAGGGTATGTACATCCATCAAAGAATAACAGAAGATGGATTTCTGTCAAATGTTATGTTTGGAAATTCTCTCGCAGAAATGTATGCAAAATGTGGAAGCATGGCAAGGAACGTGAACTGTTTGATCCATAATGCCTCAAAGAAATATGAGCTCATGGAATGTCGTGATAGCAGGATATGTTTGAAATTTGTTTTTTCTAAAAATTCCAAAGAAAATTTTAAGCAAATGCAACGAGTGGGTGTGAAACCCAACTCCTCAACCTTACAAGCGTCCTTTCTGCCTGTAAGTGAATTGGAGCTTTGGAGAAGATTACGGTCGTCCATCAAAGAAAAATAAAAGATTTAATCAGATAATATGGTTAGAAATTCTCTAGCAGACATACACACAAAATGGTGAAAGCATAGATATGGAAAAGGCCTGAGAGTTATTTGGACAGAACGCCTCAAAAAGACATCATCTACAGACCACCATGATTATAGTGAGGTATTCACATAATGCATATGTTGAAAAGACCTTCGAAACTTCAGGTATGCATGCAAAAATGTGGTGACATAGACAAGGTATGAGAAATGTTTGACATGCATGTAGAGTGTAAAGCACAAATAAGGCATAAAAAGTGTCTGATAGATATCTTTAAATAACATTTTAGCCTCACCTATTGCCACATAGACAGAACACATGAAAGGATTGACAGAACACCATAGAGATAGATATGGTTGCAGATATAAGATAAATGCATTAGGAGACTTGAAAGAGGTTTGGAAAGAAGCATTTAAAAATTCCAAACAAAAGCAACCACTATGAAGGTGCATGAACTTCATTTTTGTGGTATCTTAAAATACACATAGACCATGGCAAGGGACTTACCTCAAGATTTTTCCCAAGCTTTATTCTGCCACCAACAATGTTGGAAATCGCTTTTCGTTTGAGTTCTTTTCTTTTCTTTTTGTTTCCTCTCTTTTTCGTTCTTGATTTGTTGGAAATTTCTTTCTCTAGATTTTCCTCTTCTTATTTTTCCCATGAATTATTTTCTCCTCTTCTTTCCATCATTATTAACTTACTATGCTTCAGAGACCCTCTCCCCGATACCATCATTAGTAAGCAATAAATATTATGAAAAACAATTGTGTCCCTCCCATTATTCCTTTTTCCCTCTTTAAAGAATTCTTCCCCAATTATTTTTCAATAACCGAATCTTTAAAATAAAAGTAACCAAATCTTGAAAATATTTCATTTTCATGCTTAATATTTACCCGTGGTAAATAATAAAGAAATGAATTTTTTAATTGTAAATTAAATATTCGTTCCAAATAAATATTAAAGAATATCATTCAATTGCATAATAATTATTCTAAATAATGAATCATTATCATTTATTTGGAATAAATAAAATATATAATTAAATTATAATTAATTCCTATTTGTTTCATTGCACTTTTATTTCATTGCTAATTAATTTAATCAAACATTGTAAAATACATACCATAAAAATAGGGGTCGTGACAGGAAGAATACACAAAAAAAACATACGCACAAGATAACACTCATCAACCAAAAATCAACACGCAACAACCTATCTATCAAAACACACCACAAACAAATTCATCACAACAACGCCTGCATAATCAAATAGTAAACAATGTGAACACTCAAGGAGGACCATCCCCAAGGAAAAAATATCAAGCAAAATGCAAGTATACACCATTAGGGGAACCCATTGAATCTATCATGCATCAACTAGTGCAAGCAATCCTCATCACACTCCCTGTCTATGAAAATTACCAAGAACCTCAAGTTAAACCACCCTGGTATAACAAGAAGCACTTTATGATTTTCACAAGATTAAGGGACACACAACAACTAGTTTTATGAGACTCAAAAATCTCATTCAAGACCTCATCGATGATAAAGTCATATCCATTGAACAATTGACAAGAAACCAAGATCTCAAGATATACACAAACCCGAAGCTGGATCACAACAAAGGAAAAGGGAAGAATTATACCAATGTAAACCATGTTGTAGCATCATTGAATGAGTTTGTAACGGTCGTCAACATCAAAGGGCTTAGAGCAGAAGGTGGAGTCACCACACGTAGCAGCAATATCTCTATCCTAGGACCATCTCCACTACCTAGGGCACCACCTTCCAATTCAAAATCTAACTATAGTGGATATAGCATCTTGGAACAACTAAAAAAGATCCCTTCCCAAATCTCCATCATGGAGTTGCTTAAAATATCACCTGCACATAGGGATATTCTAGAGAAATCCTTGTCCGCCTCCTTTATTCCCATGGACATTGATGCAGACCAATTTCAAGCTATGGTCAGACATATCACTACACCACATATCCTTACAGTTTTTGAGCATGAGCTCCTGGCCCAACCATCCCATAACTATGCACTCCACCTTGAGGTCCTGGTCCATAAGAACAAAGTCAAAAGGGTCTTGGTTGATGGGGGTGCAAGCTTGAATATTTGTACCCTACAACTAATAAAGAATCTAGGATTTTCAGAGGATTTCATTGAAAAAGGAAAAGGTATCACCATCAGGGCCTACGATAACCAAGAATAGGTGTCTCAAGGCACCATTCAACTCCCCATCCAAGGAAAATTAGCAATCATGGAAACCACCTGCTAGGTCCTTGACCTTGAGCTTCCATATAATATTATCCTAGGGCATCCATGGATACATGAGATGCAAGTCATCGCATCTACTTTTCGTCAATGTGTAAAATTCTCATATCAAAATCAAGAAGTTACAATCCATGGCGACCCTGAATCCTTTTATTACTATAAGAATATGGAAGCCAAATATTACAAGATCCCCCAAGTTCCAAAAAATGATGAGGGACCCACATCCCCTTATGTCAACCCATCCACTTTTTCCTCCACTTCTAAGAAAAAGACACCCATCATTCAAAGCATCCTAGATATCAAAGCTATAATAAAAGACAATGGCTGTGGGGATTATAACTTGCAAAAAGGCACATATGTGGTGGGAGAGTTACCTCAATCTCCCAAATCTCATGGAAAACCACAACCTAGTGAAGGTGCATCCCATACATTCACAACATCTCCTACCACCTTCAAAAAGTGGGGGGATTTGAGCAAAGAAGTTGTGTATGAAGAAGATGTCTCAAGTCTCGTATATCAAGATAACTGACCCACAATCATCCTCTCAATGAATGAAGACAACAAGGGTCTACAATTAATGTTTGGCTAGGGTTACAAAATAAATGAAAAACTAGGAAAAAATGACAATGACCTATTAGAACCTATCATTCCTGAGAAGTTCCCTAAGAATCTTGGTCTTGGATGTACCCCTATAAAGATAACCATACTTGTCAAAGGTGCTCCTATTAAAATGGTCAAAGCTTCCTCTTCGATCCCTATCTCACTTAGTAGTCCCTTTGAGGACCCCATCCTCGACCTACCCATGCTATATGAGGATTCCTCCCTTTTCATGATCACCTCCATGTCATTTGAGTTAAGTAACCAAGTCACTGAGCTAAAGCCTACTTACCCCAACCCATCGACATTGCAATCAATGAGGAACAACGTTCCATCTTAGATACATTCCGTAAAACAAATGTGTGTGGCTCCTCTTTGTGAATTCATGTGAATCTCCTCATGGAAGGTAACTTTCATATGGAGACATATTACAAGCATAAGCGGCCTTGATGCATTTAGAGCTCGATACCTACATCTTCATGTTCGATCAACCATTGAATGTCGCTGCAAAATTGAAAAATCTAATAAGAGCAACGTACCTCGCAGCGCGATCTTTAAGTGAAACCATACATTGTTACGCCACTCTTTTGATCCCAAAATAGTAAAATAAAAAAGAGCAAACGATTCGATGGGTAGAATTTTTTTGAGGCTTTCAAAGGGGACATGGGATCATCATCTCCAATAGTTAACAACACCAATCAACAACAACAATCTATTATTATGCTAAAGAAAAATCAATAGTCCTAGCAGTAGGAAGTGCAAACCTTCGCCATTGCCACAAGCTGGAATTTGGAGGAGACCAATCTCACATTAGCTTCATTATTATTACTATCACGGCAAATTTCCCAAGTCAATAATACTTTGAATTGGACTCACCTGGGGAATGCAACGAGTGTGTGAACGTTGTTATGGTAGCTACTTTTGTAAGCGAAAGGAAAGAGAACTTTGCGTGGACATACGCCAACATACCAAGAATTGATTCAAAAATAGTGGTTCTTCATCTAGCAATCTATCCAGAGGTGAAACTTGTGAGACAAAAAATTGAGAAAGATGCATCTGCAAATCACCTTGTTAGTCAAACTTGAGCTACAAAAACTCCTTGATGCAGGATTCATCTGACCCATTGATTATCCTGAGTGGGTTTCTAACCTTGTACCTATTTCCAAGCCCACTGGGGGAATTAGAATCTACACCAACTTTAGAGACTTGAATAAAGAATGTCCTAAAGATGATTTCCCCCTCCTCAACATAGATATGATTGTAGAACTAATAGCGAGGCATGAAATGCTATCATTGATGGAAATTTTTTCAAGATACAACTAGATTATGATTGCAAAGGATGTCCAACATAAAACAACCTTCACCTATCCATGGGGTACCTACTATTGGAATATGATGTCATTCGCGCTAAAGAACACCAAAGCTACCTACCAAAGGGTTATGAATTTTATCTTTCATGACATGATCCACAAAACTGTAAAGGACTATGTGGATGGCATATTAGTCAAATCAAGGAAGCTTCAAGACCATATATTGAAACTAGGCCCAATCTTTGATAGAATGGAAGAATATAAGGTACGACTCAATCCAAAGAAATGTGTATTTGACATAACTTCAGGAAAGATCTTTAGATATATTTTGTCGATCAGAGGAATCGAAATAGATCCAACAAAAGTCAAGGAAATATTAGACATGGAGGCTCCATGGACACTAAAACAGTTAAGAGGTCTGCAGGGAAGGCTTCAATCAATCAAAAGATTCATAGCACAGTTGGCTGATAAAATGTCCCCCCATTCTCACCTAATCCACAAGAGGGTAATCTACAAGTGGGACGATAAATATGATAAGGCATTTAATCAAATTAAGGAATACTTGCTAACACCACCAGTCCTCATGCCACCAATCCAGAACAAACCATTGATCCTTTACATTTTAGCTACAACAGCAGCTCTTGGTGCTCTTCTAGCTCAGCATGATGAAATAGGGAAAGAAAGAGCTATCTACTACATTAGTAGAACCTTGGTTGGACATGAGCTAAACTATACATTGACTGAGAAATATTGCCTTGCAGTTGTGTTTACATCACAAAAATTCGGGCACTATATGTTGGCCCACCAGATTAAACTCATCGCCAAGATCAATCCCCTCAAGTATCTCTTATCCAAAGCAACTCTAATAGGAAAGATGGCCAAGTGGGTGATGATATTGATAGAGTATGACATTGAATATATAGAATGAAAAGCTATCAAAGGACAAGCAATTGCAGATAAATTAGCCGAAGCTCCCATATGTGGAGAAAACCCACTGGTATTAGAGTTTCCAGATGAGTCAATTTTCAACCTAAATGTTGCAAACCATTGGAAGGTATATTTTGATGTATCATACACACAACATGGGTTAGGACCAAGAATCCTCTTCATCACACCACAAGGGGATTGCATCTCGAAATCATACAAGTTATCTTTCCCTTGCACCAACAACATTGCGGAGTACGAAGCTCTTACCATAGTACTTCGAATCAAAGTACAATGGAAAATCATGGCACTCAAGGTCTATTGGGATTCCCAACTGATTATCAATCAAGTCAATGATGAATATCAAACTAAGGATGAAAAAATTACCCCGTACAAAAAGATGTCGGAGGATCTCAAAGAGTTCTTCATTGACATAACATTTGAGCAAACACCAAGGGTAAATAACAGAGTAGCTAATGCTATGGCTATGATTGGATCATTCTTAGATCTACCAAGGAACATCTATAAACATGAATTCCTTGTAGAGTAGCTTCTCATACAAGCTTTCGAGGTACCGAAATCTGAGTTCATGTGAGAAATCGTTGGTCTTGATGATCCTTGGTACCATGATATATTCACTTACTTAAAAATAGGAGTCATCCCCACCAACATTACCCCGAATCTCAAGAAGACCTTCATTAAAAAGTCATCCACTTCGTCATCTTAGGCGACACCCTTTACTGTAGGAGTATCAAAGGGACCCTATTATGATGCCTTAACCTCAAGGAAGCTTTGACTTCCTTAACAGAGGTACACAATGAAATTTGTGGCTCACACTCTAGTGGTATGACCTTGGCCAAGAAATTGCTAAGGACAGGGTACTACTGGCCTACTATGGAGAAAGAAGCTCATGACTATGTTAGGAAATGTATGCAATGCCAACAACATGGGGACCTCATCCATCCACCAGCTTAGGAGCTCCAATCAATCATAACACCTTAGTCTTTTTCACAGTGGGGGCTCAATCTCATAGGTAAAATAACACCTACCTCATCCAATAGCCACAAGTTCATCATTACTGCCATGGAGTACTTCACAAAGTGGGTAGAGGTCATCCTTATGACCTACATCATGGGAAAGAATCTCTAAATTCATCCTGAATTACCTCATCTACCACTATGGTGTTCCCCAAGCCCTTAACTTAGATAATGGGACACCTTTCAAAAATTAGGATGTTTGTCAGCTATGCCAAAGATTTAACATCCAACATCAGTTCTCTACCCCTTACTACCCCTAGGGAAATGGTCAAGCTGAGGCCACAAATATAACCATTCTAAAGATCCTAATGAAAAAAGTCAATGAAGCTAGTCATGACATCTATAGTTAAACCCTGCCCTATGGGCCTACCAAACTAGCATTTGCACACCTATAGGTGAAACCATTTTCTCCTTGGTTTACAGATCGTAAGCCATCCTGCCTATTGAGGTCAAGCTTCCATCCCTGAGAATATCCTTGCAAAACCTTATTATTGATGAAGAATATAGGGTGTCATGGTTGAACGAGCTAGACCTGTTGGATGAATGTTGCCTAGATGCTTTGAATCACCTACAAGTTTATCAAAACCATCTAAACAAGAGCTATAACAAAAATATCAAAATTTGGTCATTTCAAGTTTGGATTGATCAAAGGAAGCGTGTAATTCAAATTTTAATGTGTTTTCACGGGTATTGGCTGACTTGGTGTTTACACTACATTCAAAGATGTTGAAGTAGCATCATTTTCTACCTTTTTGTAAACTTTGAAAGAAGCTTCCCCTTTTGGAACATCTTTTTCAAATTCTCTCATTTCAAAGGAAATGAGAGCACCAAACATTTCATCTACAGAGTGGGTGATCCCACAATATTGGTTTACACTTTTTGGGACATCCTCATTTTTGCTAAAATCACATATTTTTAGAAAATATAATGATTTAATCCTTGAAAATTTCCATTTAAAGGATTCCAATTGAAGAGGATTTGATCAAACCACCTTAAATCAAACCCCCTTGGATAGAACCCTGCTAGGTTTAAACCATATCTATAATAGAGTCTCCTTTAAACCTATCAAAATGCTGATAAAAAACCACTTTTGATTTACATTTTGGGGGATCAAATGAATTCATTTAAAATTTATTTTTTGTAAGTATATAGTCCTTATTATAAGCTTCCCAAAAAGTATAATTTTAAATATAGTTAATTTGATTATTATATTTTTTTTTAAAATTTCTTGTGAATGTAGGTTTTTCACCAAAAATCAAGCTCTCTATTTTGCACATGTGGAAAAATAGTTGATTACCCAAAAAAAATTCTAAAAAATATCTTTATGCTAGGTATTGATGTCCTTGATCCAAAAAAAATAAAAAATTGAATTTCGATACATACAAAAAATGTTATTTTGTATACGGTCTACCTATGTCTAAATTGTAATTGGTTTGATTTCAAAACTTAATTAAGAAAAAAATTGAATAAAACACTATGAGACCAAATGGAAGTGCTAGATATCGTAATTACAAATATAAATTTGAAAAAATTAGAATTTTATCCTTCATAGAAAAAAGTTATGTGTATACGATGAACATCACTCTTTAAAAATGGTGTTTACTATTAAAAACTAGTTTTTGAAGGAGATGGAAAAAGAGATGCAATATGATTCCAATTTGTTTTTTAAAAATATATTTAGAATCTATAGAAAAAATTTCACAAATCACTAGTTTGCATCATCTTCAAATTCCTCATGGTTTAGCAGCTGTAGGTGCCCGAAGTGAAGATTTAGTTAAAAAAATTCAGTTCAATGTCCAGTTTGGCCAAAAATTGTAAAGGTCAATATTGTGGGATCACTCGAGTATCAAACCAAAAGAGAAACATTGGAAAAGAGAGTATAAAACCAATATGTAAGGTAACAATTAATATAAGGAATTATTGGTTAATGTACCAAGAAATAATTTAGCTAAGACATAGTCATCATAGATATAGATCAAGCATAAGGTCAATAAGTGTCTCACCTAATGCAATGTATGACCTTGGCCATAGTACTTGTCAAAAGAAAGAGACCTTATACCAACAAAAAAGCATAACCATGCAAGTGTGGAAGGAGAAATAGTGTTATGGACAGGTGTGTTGTCCACCTTGCATAATATTGTAATGTAGTATTTATTTATTATGTGGTGCACCGAGGAGATATAGGGGTGTGTGCATCACATGGTTCTAACATTCTTGAGGCCACTTTATGTGTTATATGTAACATTTTGGTTAAATATTTAATGTCGGGTTGCACATGGGAAAAATATTTAATATTGAGAAAACTTAGTACCAATATTAAATGAGGGGTTAATGGTTTTGTAAGCTCATGGTATTAGTCACATGGTTTTATGTAATACCACTTGGTGGTTTTGTGTGAGCTTGTTTCTATAAAAGAAAACACATGGGTAGTTGTCTTAGGTTGGATAGTTGGCTAGTTGGTAGTTTAGCTCTTGTTAGTATTTGTGAGGGTTGAAGCATGAATGGGATGTGTGGTTACATGATTGTTCACATGGGGTGCTTGTAGAGGGCTTGATGTTTCAATGGTGTTCATGGAGAACTCTAAAGATGTATTGTACTCTTTATTGTCTAATAATACATGAGTGATGTATGCATTTGGAGGCTAGGTTCTTCCCTCTTGAGGTTTTCCTAGGGGATATCTTGTGTCATATTTATGAATACTTGTTTGCATAGATTTCTCTTTTTGGGTTATGTGGAAATTATCTTGGGCGGATGCATATTTCCTTTCAAATAGGAGGATAAAGAGAAGTATCCAATGTAGAAAATAGATCTTGGAGTTTGGTATAGGAATATGATAAATCAAGTAAAGTGGAAAAGGAAATAACATGTGGATTGGGAGAAGGTAATAATGTCTCATGTGGAATGCGAGTTACAAGTTAATATGATAATTAGGGTGCCACAATAATAGTGAAGAAAACACACACTTATACTAAGAAGGGGGAAATCAATATAAGACCAACTTTTTCAATTTATAACTTTAGCAATCATAGAGCAATAGTCAAAGTATCCACACAATTAAGATCTAACAATAGAGAACACAAGATGCACACACGATTTTATGTGGAAACCCGTGTAGGATAAAACCACGACAAAATATTTTTTTTATAGGAAACTTCTTACAACTTCGTAGGCACCAACCCATAGGAGACACCAATCCCCTCTACTTAACACCAACTCAACAAGAGACATTGATCTCTTTGAATGTTAGGCTCCAAAACCTCCTGATCTTACAAAGTAGAAGGCACCAAGCTTTGAAATATAAAGTGATTATAATGTTATTGAGTCTACCCTAGATCCCTTCAAGGACTTCAACAAAAATCTGCTTGCTTCTTCACACAAATCTTTCTTGAGCCTCTCTACTCAGATCTGTAATATGATCTTCAAAACATGCTCATAAAATTTATAATATCTTCACATGAATTTGTACTATGATCTTTAATGATGTTCCCGCATGAGTTCACTCCAAAGTTAATTCTAAAAATAAGATCAAATGAGTCTCATAAATTTGTTCAAATATTGATAAATAATTTTTGCAATAACTATTTCTTTCTACTCTTCATACACTAGTAAATCTTCTCTAAAATCATAATGATATTGTAATTGAATAGATGGCCAGTGAAAATCTAAAAAATCCTTATTCATACACCTTCAAACGCCTCTTCAACCAAGAGTTGTATCCCCTCAAATAGGTCATCCCATGCAACAAATATATTTTTTTAATTTCTTTTCCCAAAGTTGGGCCACCTCTCTAGGGGGTCAGCCCAATTTGGGAACCCTGAAATAATAATAAAATTAACTTAATTTTAATTTTATTCCCCAATATGGGGCGGCTCAAAGGGGGGGTCTATTAGGAATTGCAAACAAAAAAATATCACTTAAATGTAAATTACAATTAATACACAACAAAATTAAACACATAAATAAATTGCAGCGAAAGAACAACACCTTGATGTTTAACATGGTTCACCCAAATGATGGGCTATGTCCACAAACCAGAGTCCAATTTATTGTTTAATATCTAGAAAATCAATTACAATAGCATGCAACAATTGTTGTAACTTGCAACAACCATTTTTAGCCAATGATATCCACTGCTTTTTTACCACACACTTTGTTGTGTGCACCTATAGCATAAGCCTAAGATTGAATGTAGTTACCCACAAGCTGTTCCATGTGACTTGTAGCTTCACCGTGCATTCCACATGACCTGCAACATCAAACTCATGTAGCAAAATCCAAACGTGCCCAAAACATGAATGTTCAATGTTGTGGTTGTTCAATTCTCACATGCAGTAATAATTGTTATAATTCTAGGTGTTATTTACAACTCTTTCCAAAATTTAATTGATTTGGGGAGAAACTACACTAACAAAGGTGGGGAAAATTAAGCATATGAGTCTAAAAGGCTTCATAATATTTAATAGGGTTGGCCAATAGAAATTCTCTTTTTTTACTTGCAAATAAATCTAAAAATGTTACTAGCATAGGTTAGCCCTCAACAAAAAATATTAATTTGAATTTTTATTTATTTATGATTTATTTTTCTTTATTAAAGACATGTTCTTTGACATCAATAACAATATAAATTACAATATTTCCAACAATCTCCCCCTTTGTTATTGATGGCAACCCTTGATAAAAAAAATGATCTTCTAAAAGAAACTAGGACAAACAACTCCCCTTGACAAAAATGATCCCCCTTACTTGATGCAGGAACATCTAGGTCCATACGTAATCCTGCGTCACCCAAAAAAATGTTAGTTTCTGAATGCCATAAGATTTCATGAAAATTTCTTTTTATGGGTAGACTTCAGACTTCGTTCTAAATTTGATAGAAAAAGTTAGTTTTTGATTAAGTATCCAATTTCATTAGTTTCTCCCAACTGCATGAGAAAAGGTGGAAAAGGTTAATACTCTCTAAGCTATGAAATTTGTATGTGTAGCCACCATTTTTGTACCGTAAGCACTTCGAGGGGATGTAATTTCTCTTTTTTCCAAGGATATTTAATATTTAAAGAAACCAAACTAGAATGGTAAGGTTGCCTAGAGCAGGAAATATACCATGTTGTCAAAGAGGCATGAGGAGTAAAAGATAGTGATGACTTGGTAGTAAAAGAAGCCCATGCCATACTTGTAAGCAAGTTAAAGCTAATGTGTTTGGAGGATGCATAGAGAAGTGAAAAAAAAAATCGTCATGGTAGACACCAAAGAACATCGTGAATGGATGAAGGACTAGGTGAGTTGACAACGTGGATAAGTAGGTGAAGATAGTGCAAACAAGGCAAGTTAGCCATGAGGAAGAGAAATGAAGCCCACATGATAGCCAAATGATGTGAAGGTCAAATAAGAAGGGTGACACTAAAGTTTGAAGGTAGAAAATGATACAAGTGAATATGACAATGTATGCCGATTTAATAAACTGGAGGGAAAGTTGAGAGATATAGCAGTGTAAGAGAATGAATCTGCATTGTGAATAAGTGGTATCAATTTGCAATTAAGTAGGCATGGTGTAAGAATAATAGAGGATGTATTCTTAAGGAAGGTCAAGATATGATGTTGTAGATTAGCCAAGTTTTGCATGTTTGAGGAAGGAGGTAAACTCACGGAGGTGATTGTGTGTGGAAGAGCAGAGGGAGATGAAGAGTTAGAAGTCAGAGAGGAATTTTAATTGATATGTAATGTGAACTTTCATGAAATCTGATAATAAATTTATTTTATTTGTTTTCAAGTTTGAGTTGAAATGATGTGTGATTGTAATCGATCTTAAAATCGACACATGTAATTGTCGATTTGGAGTTTATTGGTCATGGAGTCTTGTAATCTGATTTATGTGGGTTTGAGTTGAGATGTGTTGTTTTATCTTCATCAAGTGTTATCAGAGCCAGAGGTTCTGAGCATGCAAATAGAGCGCTGAAAGAGAGGTGGTTCACACCAGGACCTATGGGTGGAGAGGGAAGTGAGCAGAGGTTTTGGGGGCACAATCAAATCATTGAATGTGAGACAACTTGTGATGAAACCCATTGATAGTAGAAGCACGAGTGAAGTCCAAAAGTATCATTGCAGATGTAGAGTGTCTTGGCAGTTAAGGGATGGAAGGTGCAAAGTTGAAAGCGCAAGTGAGAAGCTCAAGAGCATCATTGCAGGTGAGCGGAGTCCTGAACGATTGAGACCAAAAAGCGTAGAGGAAAGTGTTGTGTGATGGAAGATTACAACAGATGAAGTGAATCTTCGTGAAGATCAAGGTACGATTGCAACATGGAGGTTGCAAGGACAGAGTTGTAGAGAAGTTGAGAGAGGAAGGAAATGGTTACCTTAAGGTGAAGACAAAAAAAAGGGCACATCCATTAGATAATGCATATGAACCTATAGGTTGTGACTTTTAATGTATAGCCAAGAGGCGACCAAAAGAGGAATGTGAGAGGTCACTTGTAGAGTGGAGAGGAAGTACTTGGCGGAGGAGGTCAGGCTATTGGCGGAGGAGGTTGGGTTGTCAGTGATGGAGTTCGTTGGAGGTTGCACGCGCAATCTCGAAGGGTGATTCTATCACCAAAATCCATCCTTTGTGAGCCCATGCTTACAAACTTCTTACCCGACGTGTCTGATGTAGGAGCATCCAGGTCCACATGCAATCCTGCGTCACCCAAAAAAATGTTAGTTTCTGAGTGTCGTAAGATTTCATGAAAATTTCTTTTTATGGGTAGAATTAAGACTTCGTTCTAAATTTGATAGAAAAAGTCAGTTTTTGATTAAGTATTTGATTTCATTAGTTTCTCCTAACTGCATGAGAAAAGGTGGAAAAGGTTAATAATCTCTAAGCTATGAAATTTGTATGTGTAGCCACCATTGTTGTACCATAAGCACTTCGAGGGGATGCAATTTCTCTTTTGTCCAAGGATATTTAATATTTAAATGGATATAATTATATATTATGATAGTCCATATGGATAAAAATTGAAAAGAATTTGAGATCTTAAAGTTCTTTCCATTGGCATATTTCTTGAATTCCAACAAGTATGAAGGGGGAAGACCAAACAATAGCCTTAAATTGGCAGGGGAGATCAAAGGTCGCATCCATATTGAGGAAACACTATGAATGAAGGGACACAGGTTAGCAAAAAAAGATTTTTTTTTAAATGCTAGGTAGATTTTAGTGAGAGGGGGGGCAATACCATTTTCTAAGTAAAGAAACCAAACTAGAATGGTAAGGTCACCCACAACAGGAAAGAGATCATGTTTTCAAAGAGGCGTGAGGAGTAAAAGGCAATGATGACTTGGTAGTAAAAGAAGCCTGTGTCATACTTGCAAGCAAGTTAAAGCTAACGTGTTTGGAGGATGCATAGAGAAGTGAAAAAAAAAAATTCATGGTAGACACCAAACACCAATGTGAATGGATGAAGGAAGAGGTGAGCTGACAACGTGGAGAAGTAGCTAAAGATCATGCAAACAAGGCAAGTCATCCATAAGGAGGAGAAATGAAGCCCACGTGATAGCCAGGCAATGTGGAGGTCAAATAAAGAGGGTGGCACTAAATTTTGAAGGCATAAAATGATACAAGTGAATATGGAAATGTATGCCGATTGAATAAACTAGAGGGAACATTGAGTGATATAGCAGTGTAAGAGAATGAATCCACATTGTGAATAAGCGGTATCAATTTGCAATTAAGGAGGAACAGTGTAAGAAGAACAGAGGATGTATTCTTAAGGAGGTTCGAGATATGCCATTGTAGATTAGCCGAGTTTTGTGTGTTTGAGGAAGGAGGTAAACCCATGGAGGTGATTGTGAGTGGAAGAGCAGAGGGAGATGAATAGT
The DNA here is from genome assembly GCA_007258455.2 of Sequoia sempervirens. Classification (NCBI taxonomy): domain Eukaryota; kingdom Viridiplantae; phylum Streptophyta; class Pinopsida; order Cupressales; family Cupressaceae; genus Sequoia; species Sequoia sempervirens. Next base: position 68,237 of record VDFB02356977.1, read on the forward strand.
TGGAAGTCAGGGAGGCATTTGAATTGCTTGAAATGTGATGTGAACTTTCATGAAATCTGATAATAATTTATTTTTTTCAAGTTTGAGTTGAAATGATGTGTGATTGTAATCGATCTTAAAATCGACACATGTAATTGTCGATTTGGAGTTTATCGGTCATAGAGTCTTGTAATATGATTTATGTGGGTTTGAGTTGAGATGTGTTATAATTTTCTCTTCATCAATGTTACTCTGCTCCTCCCCCTTTCACATAAATGGAAAAGGGTATTTGGGGCTAATTGAATAAGACAATAAATATCCCACCTTGAACACATGCTTCTGTTGAAGAACTTAGTGAATGGATGAGATTGACATCCCTCCCAATTTTTCCCTTAGGTATTCAAAAGTCTCTTTTGGAAAAGGCTTCGTGAAAAGGCTATGAGACCCAAATCTATCATGACACATCTTCATATGTTGGTGCAAAACTCCAAGCATAGTGCAAGAAAAAGAACAAGCCCTGTCAGCCAAATATCCACAAATAACTTGGAAAGCCAACTCAAGACACAATGCAACACCAAAGAGGCCAATCAACATGTTGGTCACATGGGGATGTTCCATAAAAATCCAACAACATTTATAGAATCTTTCTTCATACTGTCATGCCACTAACAACCACCACAAACCAAAAAAGAACAAAATACTTCATTCAGGAAGCACATAATACATAACTAGAAGATATAACATTAACAGATCAACTTGCAGACCACTTCGACACTTGAAATTGGAACTAAGACACTACACAAACATTCAGAGAACATTCACCAAGCCGCAGGAGTAGAGACGTCAATACAAAGAAATGTAGATCATTTTTCAGACTAGTCCAAACAACCAACAACACTGCCAACCTTATGCAATTCACATAAACCTCCTTGAAAACATTGGTGACTAGAAAAGATAGGAGTGCAACATCCACATAACACAAAATTTGAATCTCAAACCATAAGACCAAATCTTCAACAATAGAGGAATACGAAGCCTTCTCCCAAAAAAGCTTCACCACAACTTCTTGGAACAAAAACCTTTTCACAACTTGCGGAGGCTAAAAATTTCTTTCAACAACACATGCTAGGTGAAATCATGGAGGTATGTCTCACTTTTGGAAAGAGGAAATTTTTGGACTGATCGAGCTAAATTCACTTGCACACCTTCAAGTGAAGTAAAACCTTCGATCGAAGGTTTGCAACTAAAGACCTTCATTAGAAGGTGGACCTTCGATAGAAGGTAGTTTCCATAAAACATTTTTTTTCCTATAAAATCACTTTCATTTGCATGGAGACCTTCTATCGAAGGTAGGACCTGCGATCGAAGGTACCTTCACTCGAAGGTGCCAAAAATGAAAATTTTTGCATCTACATCAAAATATCCTCAGAAATTTTAATTTCAAACCCTAGGTTGGACCTGCAAATGAGCTTAACTTGACAAGATATTTTGCAAGATTATATCCCTTGAAATGAGCTTTCCAACAAGTATAATTATGATCAATGTGTTTTCATTTTATCATGTATTTAATTTTCAATTTTTATTGAACATAGGTTTTTCTCCGAACATTGAGCTCTTCGTTCTGCAGAGGTTGAAAAATAGTAAAACATTGTAAAATAATTTTAAAAATTATTTGTTCCCTCCATATTGATGTTCTTGTTTAACCAAAAAAAAAAAAAATTGACATATACATAACAAGTTATGTTATACGACACACATGTATGTCCAAATTATAGTTCTAGTGATTTCAAAAATTAATAAAAAAAATATATGTAACCAAAAATTATGAAAAAATATCCATTCCCTTCATATTGATGTTGAGAATCTATATTTCACAAATTATAATTTTTTCCTTTATTGAAAAAAAATTATGTTTTACGACACAAACGTTACTTTTGAAAATGTTATTTTTTGTTTAAAACTAGTTATTAAAGGAGATGTTGAAATATTCATAATTTTTTTCATAATTTTTTTAAAAATATATATTTAGAATTTACACAGAAATTGCCACAAATCACTAGTTTGCATCAACTTGAAATTCTTAATGGTTTAGCTACTATAGGTATCAGAAGATGAAGATTCAGTTAAAAATATTGATGTAAATGCCCATCTTGGGCAAAAAGTGAGACACAATATTATGGGATCACCCTGCTTCAAATAGGAATAACAAAATAGAGAATAAGACATACTATAGACCTTCAACAATATCTCTCCACTGTCAGCAATACTTCTAATCCTCATCTTAATATATCATTATGAAATTAACTTTGCTAGCAACAACTTTTACAAGGCATGACATCCAACTAGGAACTTCAACAACACTACCATATAACATTGACAATCCAAACTAAAAGTTGTCAAAAATGACAATCAATGCAACTAAATGCCAACAACACACTTGCCAAGTAGTATAACCACTGCAACAATCTTCTCCAAGTGTTGACAACCACTGTCAACAATTTCCCAAACAAACTTCTCAAATATTGACATCAATGACAACCACAAACAATTCACCAAGTGTTTACATTAATGACAACCACTGCACGTCAATGACAACCACAAACAATTCACCAAGTGTTGGTATCAATGACAACCACTCCCAATAATAAGTTAATCTCAAGCCATTTCTTTGGGAAAAAAGATTCATGTTACCTTTATAGTTGATCTTTCTTCCTTTATTTTTTTACCTATTGTCACCCTACACTATCACTAAAACCAAATAGATTATACTAGATTATTTCTAATAAAAAAATCTATAAACCGATGCAATATGTCAAAATTCGTCCCACAGTATTAATAATATGTCAAATTTTGTCACACGATATTAATCAAGGTGGACCCCCAACAAAATTCATCCCACGATATTAATCAAGGTGGCCCCCAAGCAACAAGTTATCCCATCACCACCCTTCTCAAAATATTGACACCCTTAACACCATAGCTACTTGTGCTTATCACATCTGTGATACAAACCACATTGATCATGAACTTTCCCACCTCTACCAAGTCTTCAAGCTCAATGGTCATCACAAAAAATGTATCCTTAGATCTTTCAATCGTGCCAAAGATTGAACTTATTCCCTTCCTAGATCTATTCCTCCAGCCTTCCAATTTGCTACCTTCCCCTACCTTGAAGGCCTCTCAAACAAGATCTCCAAAATCCTTCGTAAAAAAGGTATTTTTTTGTGAATCAAGCCCATCTCTACCACTAGAAAACTCATCCCTTCTACCAAGGACGCCTTACCTTCTCTCCACCACTCTGGGGTTTACAAGATAGATTTCTCTTGTGGCACCCCTTACATCGGAGAAACAGGCAGATCCATCGGCACTAGGATATATATACTTGTATAGATATTATCAATTTATTACATTATTCCATATACTTTCATAGATTTGTTTTAATATTTTTAATTTATATGTATGTATGTGTATTTTTTTCAATTCATTATTTTATTCTATCCTTTTTGAGATTTCTTTTCACTTGATAAGTTATTATTTTTCTTTTTTAGTTCTTTCACATCATTTTTTTTTCTTTCTTTAATTTTCTTTATTAATTTTTACTTCCTATCTCTCCATTTTTCTCCTCCAACCTTTATTTAGTCTAATCTACAATCTTTTTCTCACTTTTCCTCTTTATGATAATGGATCACAATCATAAATGTTGAATATACTAGAAGCTAGCACAATTTAAACAAAGTTTAAAATCATCAGTCAAAAACACATGCAACAAAAAATAAATAAATAAATAAATAAATAGATAGAAGGTAAAATGTAAAATCATCACTAAAAAATGCAACAAAATTTAAAGTCATCAGTCAAAAACACATGCAACAAAATTTAAGAATCCTTTACCGTGAACTCTTATATATCTGTGTAGACCTGTGTAGACGAGGAAATGCCAAACACAAGGAGATGGAACAGAAGATGGTGTTTGCAGTGATTGTCACTTCCATTTTATCAGTGGCAATTTTACTTGTATTAGGAAGATGAGGGAACAATAAGAAAAAGAAACAGCTACCACCAGGATCCTCTGGATAGCCCATAATCGGCGAGAGTGTCGGTTTCTTCAAATCTTTCAATTCCCCACATGAAGAACACCGTCGAAAGTTCATTGATGAACGTGAGCGCAGGTAAATTATAATTACTAAATAGTTAAAGTTTTCAATCTAATTAGTGAAACTGAAATGCGTACATATATATTACAGGTACGGGCCAATCTTCAGATGTAGATTGTTTGGAACACCGCAGACAATTGTATCGGTTGATCCAGAGTTCAGTAAATACGTTCTGCAAAATGAGGGAAGGCTGTTTCAATCCAAATACCCGAGCTCTATGCAAAAGATTATAGGCAAATATGGTTTACTCGATGTTCACGGAGAGCTGCAGAGAAAACTTCATGGAACTGCTGTGAATTTGTTGAAGCGCGAGAATCTGGACTCTGACTTCATGGAAGACATACAGCATGTGTTTGTCACCGGCATGAAAAAATGGGAACGGCAGAGAGACATACCTCTTCAGAGCAAGTGCTATCAGGCAAGCAACATGATCATGTTAATGGCTGTTTACTTCTTTTAATTATCTGAACTTTGTTTTCATTTGAATCTTTTTGTCTTTTAGCTTGTTCTGAATTTAATGGGGAAGAAATTGCTGGATTTAACCCCTGGTGAGGAACTGGAAGACATCTATAAAGCTTTTGACGAATTCATAGGGGCGGTCATCTGCGTGCCCATCAATATTCCTGGAACTACTTTTGCAAGGGGATTTAAGGTATGTTGATCTGTAAAGCTTTCTAAACCTATTTTTCTGCCTCCCTGGGTTAGAATTCGCAGTCTAATGGATCTCATGCAGGCAAGGAAAACTTTGATAAAAAAAGATTTATGAGTGTATACAAGACAGAAGACAACATCCAGAAGTGAGCCGTAACGATCTGTTAACGAAGCTTTTGAGAGAAGGCGTCTACTCTGACGAGATCATTGCAGATCTAATATTGTTTTTGTTCTTTGCGGGTTTCGAGACTTCGTCGTCAGCCATGGCATTTGCTGTAAGGTTTCTCACTGAGAATCTGCGGGCATTGAAGGAGATCACGGTGAGTAATATCGTCAGAGAAGATGGGTAATATTAAAAATTATGATAATCTGAAATTGGCAATGGTCGGGATGAACATGACACGATCTTAAAATCTAAAGGCAAAGACGATCAGATCTTAAAATTGTCAATGAAGTTCACTCAATGCGTAAGTATATTCGAATTTACTTCATTATTTTTATAGTTGTCACAAATTTCAAATATATTATTAATTATCATTAATAATATATCATTATTTGTCAATGCAGGTTATAAAAGAAACACTTCGTATAGCTAGTTCCGGTACAGGTGTTTTTAGACAACCAAAACAAGATATTCAATACAAAGGTTTAATTGAGAGATTTGTTTTCAATTACACAGATATTAGCATTTCTATTGTATTGGATTAGTATATTTTTATGAATGATGTAAATAATAATTAAGTTTATTTAAAAAAATTTAAATTTTTTTAGAGAATGATATTTGTGTTTTGGGTAGTTTGTGATACACATATTTTCTATGGATGCATATAAATATAATTTAATGATTTTATGTTAATTTGTAGATTTCATTATTCCAAAAGAATGGACAGTGTATGTATTCTTGAGTGGCCAGCATTTGGATGAGAAGTACCATTTTGAAGCTCACAAGTTCAACCCATGGCGCTAGGAAAATGAGGGTCATGTATGTGATGGGAAATAAATGTTAATTTATTTAGAATAAGTTAATGGATGACTTTTGTTGTAACTAATTAGTATTCATTGTCAATTAATGCAGGATATTTCTCAAACTCCTTGGTATATGCCCTTTGGTAACGGTGCTAGACTTTGTCCAGGATATCATTTGGCCCAATTTGAAATTGCTTTATTCCTTCACAACTTAGTCACTAAGTTCAGGTTAGATTGGCACACGTGTTTTTTTTTCTTATGCACACATATAGTCTTTTTAAATTTAAAATTTTGTAATTATTTTATATTCAAATGTATGACTACAATGAATAGGTGGGAGCCACTCGAAGCTTGTAGAGCCATATACTTCCCTCTTCCTAGTATGGAAAAGGGATACCCAATTCGGCTACTATCTCGATCTCCAAAATGAGGAGTGGTGCAGGAGCACCAAATGAACAACAGGCAGTTTCTTAGGCAAAGAAGAAACCCAGAGGGTTAAATTTTTGTTTTGTTTTCATAAGGTCATGTTGACCATTGTGTAGAGGGATTTGAGATGGTTTTGATCTTTAGGAAAGAAGTTGACATGAGTTAAATAGGTTTGGAACTTCATTTTGTTAAATTGTCAAAAGTTGGCAAAGTTTGCAAAACACAGTGGGTATTAGAACTTTTGCTATTAGGTCAACAAGAGGTTCGACCAAAAGGTTCTCAACTGTTTTGGAGCCTATATAAGGGATGATTCAACCCTGGAGCAGGGTTAGAAGCTTTAATGTTTTGGTAAAATCTTGGGAAATAGAAGAAAACAACGTTATGTGCAGAAATTCCTAATTTTTGCATCTTGATTGAGTTTTAATGGATTAGATTTGTTCATGTTTGGCTGTGGAATGTAGTGTAGTTGTCATTCAAGCATTTTGAATTCATTAGATAGCTTCTTGTGCAATTTTTAAGCATCTTTTTGTAAATAGTTCAGTGTTGCCCTGTTGCTGGTCTGAACCAGACTGTTTAAAGAAAATGGGGTGCTAGAGCACTTTTCCACCGTACAAACCATATGGCCTTTTGGAAACAGTGCCTAGAAACCATGCTTGTACATATGTTAGTTGGTATTTTTTGTTTGAGTGTAGGTGTTGCTAGCAATGTCTTGCCCTAGGCGAGCCAAGCAGGGTCCGGCTAGGGAAGACTAGGAGTAAATGAGACATAACTTGCAGGGGTGCTCAGATTTTGAGGAAATTATTTTTGGAGAATTTAGTTGGAGGTCTTATCAAGGCTTGGTGATTAGGAGGAGGCTCCACCAATCCATTTGGTGTGAAAAATCTTTGACAGTCTGAAAACAGTCTAGAAAGCTTACAAACCCTAGTTTTTGGGTCAATTTTGTGATTGGGCAGTGTACAGCCTGTACAGGCTCAAAACCTCAAGAATCTTTAAGGTGAGGGTATGGGAATCACAAACCCCAGATGAATAATCTAGGTCTTTTGGTGGGTTTTGAAGAAAATTGCATTTTTCCCTATTAAGAGGCCTAATTGGGGGCTCTAGGCTTGTAGCCTTTTCTAACCCTAAGAAAGGGTTTAGTCGAAGCGATGGGGAATTTGAGTCTTGTGGTTGAATAAGAACTCATAATAGGTTAGTTTGAAGCTATTACAACATTTTCACACCCCTGCAAGAATCAAATGGAATGTTGAGAGGATTTGGCTTTTAGGGAAGAATAAAGGTCAAGGGTGAGATAGTGGCAAGGAGATAGTGGCAAGGCACCAAGAATGCTTGGTAGGAAGAAGAGTGTTGATAGTGGGGTTGGCCAGTAGGACCAGGGGTGTCTATACTTGTGATAGGACCTAAAGGTCAAGGTGAAAGAGTCACCTAAGGAGTTCTCAAGAACAAGGACTCAGAGCATGGGACAGTGAGATTCCCATCCAACCCATCCCTATCAGATTGGTATCAGAGGAAGTTAAAGATTTGGGAAAGAGTAATATATGTCAGAGGTTGAGTCAAGTGATACTACCATCATGGTGACAAATTCACAATTGGCCAAGATGGTTGAAGAGCAGGAAGAAGACAATAAACAATTGAGGGAAAGAGTATCCCAACTTGAGCAAGTAGTGAGGAGTGCACAGTTTGAGGGAAGGATAGCAAAAGAGGAAGAGTTTGCAGAGGAAGATAAGACCCCTGAACCTGACCCTATTTTGAAGGAGGAGCCTTTCTTGAAGGAATTGAAAGCTTTGAGTGGAAAAGCACTTGAAGGCATACCACTTTTTAGTGGAAAGATGGAAGTTGATCTGGTTATGGATTGGATAGAAGGAATGGAAAACCATTTTGAATGTGATGGAATCACTAAAGCACAGAAGGTGAAGGTTGCTAAATCAATATTGAGAGGATCAGCCTTGACATGGTGGAAGTTCATTCAGACATAGAGGGAAAAAGAAGGCAAACAACCCATATCAACTTGGAAAGGAATGGTTGCCAAGGTGAAAGAAGCCTACATGCCAAATGACTATGAGATTCAATTACACAAGAAGAGGAAAAGTCTAAGGTAGAAAGACCAAGATGTAAACACTTACACTGAGGAGTTTCAAAAACTTTGCATGAGATCTAATGTGACAGAGGATGAAAGTCTCAAGGTGGCTAGGTACCTTAATGGTTTGAAATGGAACATCCAAGAGGAGATGGCTCTTTTGAGTCCTAAGATAGTACATCAATGTTACCAATTGGCTATCAAGATTGAGGAAAGGAACAAGAGGAAGCAAGATCAGACTTCTAAGGGCAGAGGCAAAGGTAGGGATCAAAGAGATGAAAGAGGACAGCGTGGTGGCTACCAAGGTAGAGGCAATGACCAAAGAAACCAAGGAGAGTCTAAACTCACAGAGCATGGAGGTGAAACATCTTCAAGAGGAGGATACAATAGGGGTAGAGGACCTCAAGGAGGTTCAAACAGAGGAAGAGGAGCAAGTAGGAGCAATTCTTATTTTGCAAACATGAAGTGTTACCATTGTAATCAAATAGGTCACCCTGCTTATAGATGCCCAGAGAAATCTTCCTCATCAAGCAATGAAAAGAGAGTGGCTTATGCACATGAGGACACCATGAGTCCTAAGGCATCTAAGGTCAATCATATAGAATCTGAGGTAGGAGAAAATATAATGTTCAACAGGGTTTTGATCAGACAACCAGTTAAAGAAGAGCCAAAATAGAGGAGAGCTCTATTTAGAGTAAGGTGCAAGATACTTGGAAAAATGTGCAAGGTGATAGTAGATTCAGGTTCAACAGACAATATCATATCAGAGGAGGTAGTAATGAAACTGAAATTAGAGAAGTCACCTCATACTAACCCATACAAGGTCACTTGGCTAAACTAAGGGCAGAGTGTTTTAGTAAATGAGCAAGTAACGGTGGAGTTCTCCATTGGAGGATATAAAGACAAGTTAGTTTGTGATGTATTACCCATGGATGCATTCCATCTACTACTAGGAAGACCATGGCAATATGACATAAGTGCTATTTATGATGGGAAAGAGAATACCATTTCATTCAAAAAGGATGGAAGGACCTTCAAGCTACAGTCACTGTTAGAAGAAGAAGAGGGACAGTCAAAGGTACCAAACATTATGTTGAACAGTGGTAAGGAGTTCCTTAAGAACCTACACCAAGGGAATGAAGGATATGTGGTTGTGTTACAACCTAAAGAAGAAGACAAGGCTGAAAAGACAGTCTTATCGGAAGCAGTCCAAAGGGTACTTGATAAGTACAAGAGCATAGTTAGTGATGGTACACCTGCAACCTTACCACCAAAGAGAGAAATAAGTCATCAAATTGACTTCATACCTAGAGCCTCATTGCCTAACAAATCAGCATACAAACTTACACCAGAGCAGAACCTAGAGGTAGCTAGGCAAGTACAAGAATTTTTGGATCAAGGACTGATTCAAAAGAGCATCAACCCATGTGCAGTACTAGTGGTTTTGGCATCTAAGAAGGGAGGTAAGTGGAGACTTTGTACTGATTCTAGAGCAATAAATAGAATCACAATTAGGTATAGGTTCCCTATTCCTAGAATTGAAGATTTAATGGATTGTCTTGGAGGAGCACAGTACTTCACCAAATTGGATCTCAAGAGCGGGTACCATTAGATCAGAATTAAGGATGGTGATGAGTGGAAGATAGCTTTTAAGACAAATGATGGGTTAGATGAGTGGAAAGTGATGCCATTTGACCTCTCAAATGCCCCTAGTACATTCATGAGGCTCATGAATGAAGTGCTTAAGGACTTTACAGGGATATTTGTGGTAGTGTACCTTGATGGCATCCTCATATACAGCAAGACAGCAGAAGAGCATCTGAAACATGTGGAGCAAGTTCTTAGAAGGTTGCAAGAAGAGAAGTTGGCAATCAATCTAGAGAAGTGTGAATTCTTTAAGCAAGAGCTAGTCTATTTGGGTTTTGTAGTGTCAAAAGGATCACTGAAGATGGATCCAAGCAAGGTGGAAGCCATCCTAAACTAGCCTACACCAACCACAGGGATAGAGGTAAGGATTTTCCATGGATTGGCTCAATTTTATAGGAAATTCATAAGGAATTTTAGTGGCATATGTGCACCAATTCTAGACACAATAAAGGGTGGTTTGAAAACTAAGTTTGTGTGGACACAAGAGGCTAAGAAAGGGTTTGAAAAACTGAAACAAGAAGTGGCAACTCAACCAATTCTCTTATTACCTAGCTTTGATAAGTTGTTCACCGTTGAATGTGATGCAAGTGGGGTGGCAGTAGGAGGAGTGCTAATTCAAGAGGGCAGGCCTATAGCCTTCTTTAGTGAGAAGCTCAATGAAGCTAAGAAAAAGCATTCAACCTATGACTTGGAACTTTATGCTTTGGTTCAGTCACTTAGGAAATGGAGGCATTACCTTCTACCCAAGGAGTTTGTGGTCTTCACTGACAATCAGGCACTTAGTTTTATCAACACTCAAGAGAAGTTGAGTAATAGGCATTTGAAATGGATGGAATACATCCAAGCTTTTATTTTTACCATCAAACACAAGAAGGGACAAATGAACAAGGTGGCAGATGCATTAAGCAGAAGGTTGTTGACAACTTGGTGCAAGAGATACAGCTCAAGAGCATTGGCATAGAGAGTTTCAAGGATCTATATGGGGAAGATGAAGAACTTTCAGAGGCCTATAAGGTATGTTCTAACTTTGAGAACCATTTCCATAGTCAATACTCAGAGTATACTTTGCAAAGTGGGTTGTTGTTTAAGGGAAATCAGTTATGTGTTCCAAGAGGGTCAATGAGGGAAAATCCGATTCAGGAAAAGCATAATGGCAGTCTTAGTGGGAATTTTGGCATAAATAAGACTTTAGAGCTAGTGCAAAGATTCTATTATTGGCCTAAGTTGGCAAGAGATGTTAGAAGGTATGTGGAACAATGTGTTGTGTATATGAAAGCTAAGGGAGGAGCTAGCAATGCTGGTTTATATCAACCCCTGCCCATTCCTAACAGACCATGGGAGTGTGTGAGCATGGATTTTGTGGTAGGCCTTCCTAAGACCAAAACTAGTTTTGACAGTGTTTATGTGGTAGTGGACAGATTTAGCAAGATGAGTCATTTTATCCCTTGCAAAACTACTCATGATGCTAGTTACATAGCTCATCTCTTTTTCAAAGAAGTTGTAAGGATCCATGGACTACCTTTAAGCATAGTTTTTGACAGAGATGTGAAGTTCATGAGTCACTTTTGGAAGACTCTATGGAGCAGACTGGGTACAAATCTATCATTTGGATTAGCTTACCATCCTCATACCGATGGTCAAACAGAGGTGGTTAACAGGGTGCTTGGTAGTCTTTTAAGGTGTTTAACTAAAGAATATGGACAAACATGGGATATGGTTATTTCCCAAGCTGAGTATGCCTATACTGACAGTGTAAACCAGACCACAGGGAAGAGTCCATTTCAAGTTGTTTATGGGATGCACCCAAGAGGCATTTGTGAGCTCAGAGATCTTGGAGCTATGGAACATAGGAGTGGCCATGCAGAAGACTTCAGTCAGACCATGAAGGAGATTCAGGAGCAGGTCAAGAAGACAGTCACAGAGGCTGCAAAAAAACTGAAAGAGAAGGCAGATATATCAAGGAAAGATGTGCAATTTCAAGTAGGGGACTATGTTATGGTCCACATTAACAAGTCAAGGTTGCAGAAGGGAATGTCAACCAAGTTGCAGATGAAGAGAGTGGGTCCATGCAAGATATTAGCCAAGTATGGTCAGAATGCATACAAGGTGGAGTTACCTACTGATCTAGGAATCTCACCAGTGTTCAATGTTGCTGATTTGATCAAGTATAAGGTGACATTCAAGAATTTGGATCAGGACAGTAAGGAAATCTTCAAGTACATCAACAACATGTCCATAACTACTCAGGACAAGCCTCAGGCAGAGAAGATTTTGGAGTCAAGGGTGAAGAAGGCCACAAGACACAAGGTGTACATGGAACACCTCATCAAGTGGAAAAACAAGCATGAATTTGAGGCTACTTGGGTGGATGAAGCTGAATTCAAAAAGAAGGGCATTGACCTGTTAGTGATCTCTCCTTCCAATCCTTAGTGTTTGAGCTGAGAGGGGGAGAATGGTGCAGTAGCACCTAAGGAACAACATGCAGTTTCTTAGGCAAAGAAGAAACCTAGAGGGTTAAATTTTTGTTTTGTTTTCATAAGGTCATGTTGACCATTGTGTAGATGGATTTGAGATGGTTTTGATCTTTAGGAAAGAAGTTGACATGAGTTAAATGGGTTTGGAACTTCATTTTGTTAAGTTGTCAAAAGTTGGCAAAGTTTGCAAAACACAGTGGGTATTATAAATTTTGCTATTAGGTCAACAAGAGGTTCGACCAAAAGGTTCTCAACTATTTTGGAGCCTATATAAGGGATGATTTGACCCTGGAGCAAGGTTAGAAGCTTTAATGTTTCAGTAAAATCTTGGGAAATAGAAGAAAACAACGTTATGTGCAGAAATTCCTAATTTTTGCATCTTGATTGAGTTTTAATGGATTAGATTTGTTCCTGTTTGGCTGTGGAGTGTAGTGTAGTTGTCATTCAAGCATTTTCAATTCATTAGATAGCTTCTTGTGCAATTTTTAAGCATCTTTTTGTAAATAGTTTAGTGTTGCCCTGTTGCTGGTCTGAACCAGACTGTTTAAAGAAAATGGGGTGCTAGAGCACTTTTCCACCGTAAAAACCATACGGCCTTTTGGAAACAGTTCCTAGACACCATGCCTATACATATGTTAGTTGGTATGTTTTGTTTGAGTGTAGGTGTTGCTAGCAATGTCTTGCCCTAGGCGAGCCAGGCAGGGTCCGGCTAGGGAAGACTAGGAGTAAATGAGACATAACTTGTAGGGGTGCTTAGAATTTGAGGAAATTCTTTTTGGAGAATTTAGTTGGAGGTCTTAGCAAGGCTTGGTGATTAGGAGGAGGCTCCACCAATCCATTTGGTGTGAGAAATCTTTGACAGTTTGAAAACAGTCTGGAAAGCTTACAAACCCTAGTTTTTGGGTCAAATTTGTGATTGGGCAGTGTATGGCCTGTACAGGCTCAAAACCTCAAGAATATTTAAGGTGAGGGTATGGGAATCACAAACCCCAAATGAAGAATCCAGGTCTTTTGGTGGGTTTTGAAGAAAATTGCATTTTTCCCTGTTAAGAGGCCTAATTGGGGGCTCTAGGCTTGTAGCCTTTTCTAACCCTAAGAAAGGGTTTAGTGGAAGCGATGGGGAATTTGAGTCTTGTGGTTGAATAAGAACTCATAATAGGTTAGTTTGAAGCTATTACAACATTTTCACACCCCTGCAAGAATCAAATGGAATGTTGAGAGGATTTGGCTTTTAGGGAAGAATAAAGGTCAAGGGTGAGATAGTGGCAAGGCACCAAGAATGCTTGGTAGGAAGAAGAGTGTTGATAGTGGGGTTGGCCAGTAGGACCAGGGGTGTCTATACCTATGATAGGACCTAAAGGTCAGGGTGAAAGAGTCACCTAAGGAGTTCTCAAGAACAAGGACTCAGAGCATGGGACAGTGAGATTCCCATCCAACCCATCCCTATCAAGGAGAGCTCAATATATCTCTCCATAATTATTATTATATTATAAAATGTTGAGTATTTGAAAATTATAATAGTTATTGAAATGAGATAATATTAGTTAATATTTTTTTTTGAAATCGGTATTTTCATATGTTAGAAGTACATAATTAAGAATAATAGATTGCTTATATTTGTCATGTAAAATTTTTCATTATATTGTGTTCTTAATGTCACATGTATTTTTTCATTAAGATTGATGTATTTCAATTTCATCTTTAATAGCATTACTCTTTTATCAATAATTTTATTTCTTTTATTTCTAAGATTTAACATATGTATGATTAAATTATTTTAAGATAATATATAATTTAATAATATTATTATTTTCAGCAATTTATTGAGCCATTAAAAGATCAACACTCAATATATTTTGCTAATTATATCATAAAAACTATCAAAAAAATAAACATAATGTAAAAAAACAATTTGTAGCACTTTCTATGTATTAGATTCAATTTATAATTTAAAAAAAAAATGTGTATATCATTTTTTTTAGTTTTTAATAAAAAATATTATATTTCTATTTTTTTATTAAGTGATATATCATAATAATGCATACCTTGAATTATAAATAAAATATTTTCATGAATTCAACATAGATTAGTAACTCCAATATCTAGTGTTCAAATCTTTTTGGTAAATTTTATTGAATATTTTATTTACTATTAATTTTATTAATTTATGCTAATAAATACATTAGACCTATATTTTACCATAGTGTGTTTCATTTTTCATGTACATTAAAAGTTCTATTGAAACAAGGACATTGATGCAAAGTGTAGTAATTTTTATTTTATTTTTTTAATAAAAGTGGCTATGACACTGAACATTTTATTGATAATACAGTTTACACCCCTTGGTTCAAAAGGAGCATACCGGCAAGAAAGAACTAGGGAAGAAAACCTCTGGTTATAGCTCTAAAAGAAAAAAGACAGAAAGAAACAAGCCTAGAACCTCAACCAAACCCAGACAGAAACCCCAAATACAATAATATCATATCACCCCCCAGAGAGGCCCCCCACAGAAAAAGACCCGAAATAGGATACACAGTTTCTTGGAACCAGAAACCCAAAGAAAAATAGATCTCCAAAGCAGGTGGATCCACATAACATAGAAAGACAGTAGCAATGGAAGATCCCAGATCCAAAAAGAATTTGTCTTCTTTCTTCAGAGGAGGAAGTGCCACAGTTGAAACAACTAATCAGCAACATCAAGCAGACAATGTAATGCTAGGAAAGATAACACCACTGAGTCACAGGAGGAAGGTTGTCAAAGCACAGGAAACACCTCGAATAGTTTCCACCAAGGAAAAACCACATAAACCTGACCAGAAAAAAACCTGACAGAAGAACTCCAAGAACAATCGTTAGAAATGAAACTTTCCCTTGTGTTGTTTAAACCTACATCATTTCATATTCCAATGTCGGCCAGCCACAGTGTTTAGGAAAATCCATGTCGGCTTGCAACTACATTTAGAAATGCTCATGTCGGCCACAATGATTGAGTCTTCCTTAATCATTCACTGAGACAACCTATAAGTATGCCGAAGGTAATAATATCGCCAGACGTTCCCCCTATTTTATCCGCTTTCGTCGTGACCCAACAGAGTTGGAGAGATGGAATACAGATTTCCTTATGTCTTGCCAAGAGTCACCTTGTAATACTCCTCTGGTCGTTGAGACAAATAAGTTTTCATCAAGAGGCACTCCATCATTTCATCCGCTTCGTTGTAGCTCTGTGAAAACAGAGAGACATCTCACAGAACAACCCATGTGTTACTGAAAACCCTCGTGAACAAACTTGTCGCCGAGACAATCCAATTCTCATGCCAATAGAAACCCTTTTGTTTAAAGTTGGCGAGACAGAAGGTCACTCACCAAGACCTCACAGAGATAATGCTTAGTTTGGCCGAAATGAATCCACATACACTGTTCGGTGAGACTCCTCCCGATACCCCTTTGATAAAAACCAAATGTCGGCAAGACCCCACAAAGTCATTGAGACATCACCCTGAATATCACCAATTCCTACCGAAATAACCTTTTGCACAAGTCGGTAAGACACCACGGAGTCGTTATGACATCTCTCCGAAACAATAACCTTTGCCGATAAGACATTCAGTACATCGGTCGGTGAGACAAACAGTCCTCGGTGAGACCACATACTGAATACAACACTCATGCCGATATGTTCCTTCTTTGTTGCCGAAACAACATGAATGTCCCACCGAATGGTGAATGGACATGACTTGTGATCGTTGTGACATGAGATGAGTCTTGCCAATAGGCAACATAGGCTCATATTAACAAGACAACTCAATGTGTCGGGGAGACCATAATGAACCTATGCCCATAGGAACTGCAATATGAAAAAATGCATAACCCGATGGATCCAATGGGGCTATATGGGAAAAATATAGGTAAAAATATCATGAAGAAATGAAAATGTGCTCAAGGTAGGACTCATTTGGAAAAAGCATGGGTATGGACACATGAAAATCATCAGAAATTTACAATTCCAACAGTAGCTCCGTTTGGGGATAAATGATAGTAAGATCATTGCAAGGATCCATAATCCATCAAATATGGACCACTATCATCCTTGGTATGCAGATAAAAATCTTCTCCACATGAGTTAAAAAATTCAAAATCACATACCTCAACTTGAATGGACACAAACTTTTGATCAACTTGCAAGGTTTTACCAACAACTCGAGAAATGCACAGAGAGTCATAAGAATCATCACACAAACATCTTTCATTGTTAAAAAAAATGTAAGCTAGACACATAACTCAAGATCATCCTCATGAAACACATTTCTAGTATTCAAGGGGTAGTAAATCTGAAATTTTCTCAAAGCTAAGAGAACATGTGGTGCAGGAGCACCTAGTAAACACTAGGCAGTTACACTAGGCAATTGGGAAATCTAGGATGAATTTTTGTTTTTGATGTGTTACCATGAAGGTCATGTTGACCATTGAGTAGAGGGGATAGTTTAGGGATATGTTTGATCTCTAGGATAGAAATTGAGGAAGGGTGGATGAGTTTAAGAAACTCATTTTACTTAGTTTACTAGAAATTGGCAAAAGTTGCAAAATGGTGCATTTTGCAACTTTGCCACAATGTAACTGACATGTCCAACCAAGGGGAGGCATAACTACTTTTTTGACCTATTTAGGGTGTGCCTCGACCTAAGAGTAGGGTTGGAATCATTTTTGAAATTGTTGAAGTTTGAAATTCAAGAAGAAGCAATTGTGTTTTTGTGAGAATTTCCTAATTTTTGCATTGTAGCGTTGCTTGATGGGTTGATCATAGCACTAAATTCTATGTAGGATGTAGTGTAATCAATCTTCAAGATTTTTGTGCCAATAGTTAGTTCTTTTATTCAATTTCAAGCACTGTTTGTAAATAATTTTGATTCCACACTGTTGCTGGTCTGAACCAGACAGTTTTGAGAAAATGGAGTGTTAGTACACTTTCCCACCATAAAAATTATACGGCCCTTTGGGAACAGTGACTAGAATCCATGGTTGTAAATATTGTAGAGTTTATGGATTTAGAAAAGACAGGAGCTATGGTGGAAGTCTTGCCCTAGGTGAGCCAGGAAGAGTTTGGCTAGGGAAGACAGAAAGTGCAGAGCACTTGAGTTGCAGGGGTGTCTATTTCCAAACCAATCATAGGGTGGAGAGGGCAGGTAAGTGTCTTGCCTAGATATAGCATGGAGGAGGAAGCTCCATCAATCCATCTGATGTGAGAAAAGTTTAGCAGTTTTAAAGCAACTAAGAAAGGGCTAGAAAGACCTAATTTTACCCATTTTCAAATTAGGGTATTGTACGGACGGTGGAGTCCTAAGACCTCAAAAATATTTGAGAGGTGGGAAAATGAACCAGGAATCCCAAGAAAAGATTAGGGAGTTCTTTGGAAAGTTTTGAATACTAACCTAATTTCTTGGAGAAGGAGGCCTAATTGGGGCTCCTAGGCTAGTAGTCTTTTTAACCCTAAATGAGGGTTTGGTGGAAGCGATGACAAGATGGAGTTAGGAGGATCTTTCAGAGCCATGATGGGATGGAAAGAACCTATTAGAAACCTCTCCGCACCCCTGCAAAGCTAAGTTCAAGGTTTGAAGTAGAATAGCCTTTCAGGTGGATTAAGGGCTAAGGAAGAGTTGGAGACATTGCACCAAGATTGGCTTGGTAGGTTGATTTGTGATGGTAGTGGGGTTGGAAAAGAGAACCAGGGGAACCTAACCAAGAAGAAGTTCCTATAGGTTAAGGTGGTGAAGCAAGACACCAATGAGGTATTGCAAGCAAGACCTAGAGCAGGAATCAGTGATTGATTCCTCCAACCTCCCTATCAGATTGGTATCAGAGCAAGCAAAAGATTTGGGATTGACTATTGTATGTATGAGATTGAGTGTAGTGGCTCCACCATCATGGTGAAAAATGCAGAATTGGCCAAGATGGTCGAAGGACAAGAGGAAGACAATAGGCTATTGAGGGAAAGAATAGACCAACTTGAGTAAGCATTGAATGATGTGCAGTTCGAAGGAAGGGTGCCAAAAAAAGAAGAGGTTGCAGAGGAATACGAGATCCCTGAACTTGACCTTGTTTTGAAAGAAGAGCCTTTCTTGAAGTCATTGAAGGCTTTGAGTGGAAAAGCACTTGAAGGCATACCACTGTTTAGTGGGAAAATGGAAGTTGAACTAGTCATGGATTGGATAGACGGAATGGGAAACCATTTTGAATGTGATGGAGTCACTGAAGCACAAAAGGTAAAGGTGGCCAAATCAAGATTGAGAGGTTCTGACTTGACATGGTGGAAGTTCATTCAGACAGAGAGGGAAAAGGAAGGCAAGAAGCCTATTTCTACTTGGAAGGGAATGGTTGCCAAAGTGAGAGAAGCATACATGCCTGATGATTATGAAATTCAGTTGCACAAGAAAAGACAGAGTTTGAGACAAAGAGACCAAGATGTGAATTCATACACTAAGGAGTTTCAAAAACTTTGTATGAGGTCTAATGTAACTGAGGATGAAAGTCTCAAGGTGGCTAGGTATCTTAACCGCTTGAAGTGGAACATTCAAGAGGAGATGACTCTTCTAAGTCCCAAAACAGTGCACCAATGCTATCAATTGGCTATAAATATTGAAGAGAGGAGTAAGAGGAAACAAGATCAGGCCTCTAAGAGCAGAGGAAAAGGCATAGATCAAAGAGGACATACAGGTGGATACCAAGGTAGAGGGACTGAACAAAGAAATTAGGGAGAATCTAAACTCACAGAGCATGGAAGTGAGACAACTTCTAGAGGAGGCTATGGAAGAGGTAGAGGACCTTAAGGAGGTTCAAATAGAGGGAGAGGAGCAGGCAGAAGTAGCTCATACTTTTCCACTATGAAGTGTTATAACTGTGGTCAAGTAGGACATCCAGCTTATAGGTTCCCAGAGAAAGCATCTTCATCAAATACAAAAAAGAGAGTAGCATATGCTCAAGAAGACACTATGAGTGTCAGGTCACTAGAGGTTAGTCACATAGAATCAGAAATGGGGGAGAACTTGATGTTTAACAGGGTTCTAATCAGACAATCAGTCAAAGAAGAGCCAAAGCAAAGGAGAGCCTTATTCAGGGCAAGATGCAAAATATTGGGAAAGGTGTGCAAGGTTATAGTGGACTTAGGGTCTATTGATAACATCATCTTTGAGGAGGCAGTAAGGAAGTTGAAGTTGGAGAAAGTACCCCACACTAATCCCTACAAGGTGACATTGTTGAACAAAGGACAGAGTGTTCTTGTCAATGAGAAAACAACGGTGGAGTTCTCCATTGGAGGGTACAAGGATAAGTTGATTTGTGATGTGTTACCCAAGGATGCATGCCATCTTCTATTGGGCAGACCATGGCAGTATGACAGAGGTGCCATCAATGATGGAAAGGAAAATACTATCTCATTGAAAAAGGATGGAAAGATATTCAAGTTGCAGTCATTGTCAGATGAGGAAGAAGGACAGTCAAAGACCCCTAGTGTCTTATTAAGTAGTGGCAAAGAGTTCATTAACAACCTACATCAAGGAGGTCAAGGATATGTGGTCATGGTGCAACCCAAGGAAGAGGACAAGACTGAGAAAACAGTCATACCCAGAGCAGTCCAAAATTTGTTAGAATAGTTCAAAGACATAGTGAGTGATGGAACACCAACAACCTTACCTCCAAAGAGAGCCATTAGCCATCAGATTGACTTCATACTAGGAGCTTCATTGCCAAACAAAGCAGCTTACAAGCTTACACCGGTTCAGAACCTAGAGGTAGCTAGACAAGTGCAGGAGTTGTTAGACCAAGGACTAATTAGGAAGAGTATTAGTCCATGTGTAGTACCAGTGGTCTTAGCAACCAAGAAAGGTGGTAAGTGGAGACTTTGCACTGACTCTAGGGCTATAAATAGAATTACAATCAGATATAGGTTCCCTATTCCTAGGATAGAGTATTTGATGGATTGTCTTGGAGGAGCCCAGTATTTCACCAAGTTGGATCTCAAGAGTGGATACCATCATATCAGAATCAAGGATGGAGATGAGTGGAAGATAGCCTTTAAGACAACTGATGGGTTGTATGAGTGGAGAGTTATGCCATTTGGCCTCTCTAATGCCCCTAGCACATTCATGAGGCTCATGAATGAAGTGCTCAAAGACTTTACAGGGATATTTGTGGTGGTATACCTTGATGATATACTCATTTTTAGTAAGACAGCAGAAGAACACCTAAAGCATGTGCAGTTGGTTCTTAAAAGGTTGCAAGAAGAGAAGTTAGCCATCAACCTAGAGAAATGTGAGTTCTTCAAACAGGAGCTTGTGTATTTGGGGTTTGTAGTATCCCAAGGATCATTGAAGATGGACCCAAGCAAGGTGGAAGCTATCCTAAACTGGCCTACACCAACCACAGGGACAGAGGTAAGAAGTTTTCATGGATTGGCTCAGTTTTATAGGAAGTTTATAAGAAACTTTAGTGGCATATGTGCACCAATCCTAGATACAATCAAAGGTGGATTAAAGACTAAGTTTAAGTGGACTCAAGAAGCTGAGAAAGGTTTTGAGAAACTAAAACAAGAAGTGGCAACTCAACCTATTCTTTTATTACCTAGTTTTGATAAATTGTTCACTGTGGAATGTGATGCTAGTGGAATTGCAGTCAGAGGAGTGCTAAGCCAAGAAGGCAGGCCTATAGCTTTCTTTAGTGAAAAGCTCAATGAAGCTAAGACAAAGTATTCTACCTATGATCTAGAACTGTATACTCTAGTGCAGTCACTTAGAAAGTGGAGGCATTATCTCCTACCTAAAGAGTTTGTGGTGTTTACCAATAACTAGGCACTTAGCTACATTAACACTCACGAGAAATTAAGCAATAGACATTTGAAGTGGATGGAGTATCTTCAAGCTTTCACTTTCACCATCAAGCACAAGAAGGGACAAATGAACAAGGTGGCAGATGCACTAAGTAGGAGATTGCTGACAGTGCAAGAAATACAGATAAAGAGCATTGGGATAGAGAGTTTCAAGGATCTCTATGGAGAAGATGAAGACTTCTCAGAGGCATATAAGGTATGTTCTAATTTTGAGAATCATTTTCATAGTCAATTCTCAGAGTATACATTGCAGAGTGGACTTTTGTTCAAGGGAAATCAGTTATGTGTTCCAAAAGGTTCAATGAGAGAGAATCTTATCCAAGAGAAGCATAATGGAAGTCTTAGTGGTCATTTTGGTATCAACAAGACAATGGAACTAGTGCAAAGGTTCTACAATTGGCCCAAGTTGCCAAGGGATGTTAGAAGGTATGTGGAGCAGTGTGTAGTTTGTATGAAAGCCAAAGGGGGAGCTAGTAATGCAGGTTTGTATCAACCTTTTCCCATTCCCAACAGACCATGGGAGTGCGTTAGCATGGATTTTGTTGTAGGACTCCCTAAGACTAAGACAAGGTTTGATAGTGTCTATGTGGTGGTAGATAGATTCAGCAAGATGAGTCACTTTATCCCTTGCAAGACCACACATGATGCTAGCTACATTGCTCACCTTTTCTTCAAGGAAATTGTAAGGATCCATGGATTGCCATTGAGCATTGTCTCAGACATGGATGTGAAGTTCATGAGTCATTTTTGGAAGACTCTATGGAGAAAATTAGGTACCAACCTGTCTTTTGGATCAGCTTACCATCCTCAGACCAATGGGAAAATAGAGGTGGTTAATAGGGTGTTAGGTAACCTTCTAAGATGCCTAACCAAAGAGTATGGACAGACATGGAATTTGGTCCTATCACAGGTTGAGTATGCATACAATGACAGTGTGAACAGGACTACAAGGAAGAGTCCTTTTGAAATAGTGTATGGAATGCACCCAAGAGGTGTGTGTGAGCTCAAGGAACTAGGAGTTATGGAGCATAGGAGTGGACATGCAAAGGATTTCTCTCAAACCATGAAGGAGATTCAGGAGCAGGTGAAGAAGACAGTCACCGAGGCTACTCAAAAGTTTAAAGAGAAGGTGGATTTATCTAGAAATGATCTACAATTTGTAGTAGGAGACTATGTTATGGTCCACCTTAACAAATCTAGGTTGCAAAAGGGGATATCAACCAAATTGCAGATGAAAAGAGTGGGACCATGTAAGGTATTAGCCAAATATGGGAAGAATGCCTACAAGGTGGAATTACCTGCAGATTTAGGCATCTCTCCAGTGTTCAATGTAGCTGATCTGATCAGATATAAGGCAACAGTCACTGACATGGATTAGAACTACAGGGATATCTTCAAGGATGTGAGCAACATATCCTTACCTACTCAAGATAATCTACAAGCAGAGAGAATCTTGGAGTCAAGGGTGAAGAATTCTACCCGACATAAGGAATACTTAGAACATGTCATCAAATGGAGGGACAAACCAGACTCGGAGGCTACATGGGTGGATGAAGCTCAGTTTAAGAAGTAGGGCATTGATGTTTCACTGATCTCTCCTCACATTCCTTAGTGTTTGTGCTGAGAAGGGGAGAATGGTGCAGGAGCACCTAGTAAACACTAGGCAGTTACACTAGGCAATTGGGAAATCTAGGATGAATTTTTGTTTTTGATGTGTTACCATGAAGGTCATGTTGACCATTGAGTAGAGGGGATATTTTAGGGATATGTTTGATCTCTAGGATAGAAATTGAGGAAGGGTGGATGAGTTTAGAAACTCATTTTACTTAGTTTACTAGAAATTGGCAAAAGTTGCAAAATGGTGCATTTTGCAACTTTGCCACAATGTGACTAACATGTCCAACCAAGGGGAGGCATAACTACTTTTGTTGACCTATTTAGGGTGTGCCTCGACCTAAGAGCAGGGTTGGAAGCATTTTTGAAATTGTTGAAGTTTGAAATTCGAGAAGAAGCAATTGTGTTTTTGTGAGAATTTCCTAATTTTTGCATTGTAGTGTTGCTTGATGGGTTGATCATAGCACTAAAATCTATGTAGGATGTAGTGTAATCAATCTTAAAGCTTTTTGTTCCAATAGTTAGTTCTTTTATTCAATTTCAAGCACTGTTTGTAAATAATTTTGATTCCACACTATTGCTGGTCTAAACCAGACAATTTTGAGAAAATGGAGTGTTAGTACACTTTCCCACTGTACAAATTGTACGGCCCTTTGGGAATAGTGACTAGAATCCATGGTTGTAAATATTGTAGAGTTTAGGGTTTTAGAAAAGACAGGAGCTATGGTGGAAGTCTTGCCCTAGGCGAGCCAGGAAGAGTCTGGCTAGGGAAGATAGAAAGTGCAGAGCACTTGAGTTGCAGGGGTGTCTATTTCCAAACCAATCATAGGGTGGAGAGGGTAGGTAAGTGTCTTTCCTAGATACAGCATGGAGGAGGAAGCTCCATCAATCCATCCGATGTGAGAAAATTTTAGCAGTTTCAAAGCAGCCAGGAAAGGGCTAGAAAGACCTAATTTTACGCATTTTCAAATTAGGGTGTTGTACGGACCGTGGAGTCCTAAGACCTCAAAAATATTTGAGAGGTGGGAAAATAAACCAGGAATCCCAAGAAAATATTAGGGAGTTCTTTGGAAAGTTTTGAATACTAACCTAATTTCTTGGAGAAGGAGGCCTAATTGGGGCTCCTAGGCTAGTAGTCTTTTTAACCCTAAATGAGGGTTTGGTGGAAGCGATGACAAGATGGAGTTAGGAGGATCTTTCAGAGCTATGATGGGATGGAAAGAACCTGTTAGAAACCTCTCCACACCCCTGCCAAGCTAAGTTCAAGTTTTGGAGTAGAATAGCCTTTAGGGTGGATTAAGGGCTAAGGAAGAGTTGGAGACATTGCACCAAGATTGGCTTGGTAGGTGGATTTGTGATAGTAGTGGGGTTGGAAAAGAGAACCAGGGGAACCTAACCAAGAAGAAGTTCCTATAGGTTAAGGTAGTGAAGCAAGACACCAAGGAGGTATTGCAAGCAAGACCTAGAGCAGGAATCAGTGATTGATTCCTCCAACCTCCCTATCAACATGTTTCTACATTTTCATCATCACAGATATATTCTTCACTTTTGTCATCATCAAAAAGAGGTCCAAGATCATCAGAGAATGGAAATCAGAGAAAATATCAACACAATCTATTTTCAATTTTCTCTGGGTATTATCTGTGTAGTGGTACCCAAGTCTATAATGATTCATTCACT
This sequence comes from Sequoia sempervirens, assembly GCA_007258455.2. Classification (NCBI taxonomy): domain Eukaryota; kingdom Viridiplantae; phylum Streptophyta; class Pinopsida; order Cupressales; family Cupressaceae; genus Sequoia; species Sequoia sempervirens. The sequence continues at coordinate 92,777 of VDFB02356977.1, forward strand.
TGCTTATTCATTTCCTGTTTTGCATCCAAAATATTGGAAGGAAAAACATTCTTATATGTGAGGACTTACCTTCTTATGATTAAATTTAAAAACATTTTAGTTTGAATTTTCTTGAAGGTTTCAAAACCTTATCAATGAATATAGTCTATGAATAACCTACAAACATCACATTTGATGAGATGACATCGACTTTAAGGAATTATTTTAAATAGGTCATGAGCCTTGTTTATGTTTGATCTGCATACATTGCACACCCAGCTGTCAAGAATGAATTTATCTTTTATATTGGCTGGTAATTGGTGCAACACTGATGTATATGTGTGCATATATATCAATACATATACCCCGTATTCACAATCCTGAGGCTAATAGTACAGATTTAATGAAATGAAGGAAGGGTTTCTTTATTAAATTCTTTATATGAGGACTGCTCATCAATTGCCTTGTTAGCCAACCAATCAGCAAAGTAATTTACTTCTCTATACACATGAGATACATAATAGGATTTGAACCAGTTCAATTGTAGGAGAACTTTATCTAACAAGTACTGTAAGTGCCAAACCTGAGACTTTTGATTAATAATTGCATGAAAGATTACCATAGAATCACCCTCAATAATTAGAGAATCCAACTGAAGGCCCCTAGCGAGATCCAAGCCTAGACTCAAGGCCTCCAATTCAGCCTTATTATTAGTGCCAGGGGGAAAGGCCTTACAGGAAACTTTGATTATGTTGCCATTTGAATCCGAGATTACTGCCCTAGCTCCAAACTTACTAGGGTTTCCCCTTGAGGCTCCATCATAATTTATTTTGAAAGAATTAGCAGGAGGAGGCTCCTATTTAGCCTCTCTTCATGCCAACACTTTATCCACCTTACCAGTAAAAGACCCATGAAAGGGCAAGGATTTGAGCAGGGACCAATTTCTGATAACGAAACCATCCCAACTTGAGAAAAAATTTAAGCTTTCCAATTTTTTAAGGATATAAGATTTTTCCACTTCTGAAATTGAGTGTTCAAGGTTTTGAAGCATTTCCTCTAACGAAGAGCCTTTTTTCCAAAAAATTCTATTGTTCCTCTCAATCCAAATTTTCCAGATGATTAAGGAAGGAGTTACTCTCTAGAGACAGTGAAAAAAGGAGGATCCATTCAATAAAGGCCAAGATTTAAATTGCAAAGTTAAGGAGGGACAAACCAATGAGCACCAGCTCAATTTTGCGTAAGCCCAATACCAACATTGCATTGCAAAAGGACACCGAGTGAAGAGATGGTCTATAGATTCAATGAAATAGCCATAGAAAACACATGGGAAGGCCGTCACAAGGCCCAGTCTATCAAGTCTTTCAACTATTAAGACTCTCCCATTTACTGCAATCCATGCAAAAGCACCTGCCTTAGGGAGGCAGGCATCATCCCAGAAGAGAGCATGGGGGAGATCACAATGGTTTTGAGATTCCAAAAGAGAGTTATAACCTTCTTTGATAGAGTAATTCCTCGAATTTGACTTTGTCCAAATTAGTATATCGTCTTTATTAGAGAAAACAATGCACCTTTTATCCAATTCTTCTTTAAAAGCTTCTTTTACAGAATGAGGAATATCAAAATTGGCAATTGATTTCCATGAAACAACATAGATGGATTCTATGAGGACAACACTAAAGTAGTCAGCCACATAAGAACCCCAAGAATTTTTAAAGTGTAGTAATTTTTTTGACATATATTTAAAAAAAAAAAATCTTAGTGTTTCAAATAGAGGTCATTAATTAATGAACCTATGTGGATTATACAATTTTAAAACTATAATAAAAATAATAAATATTAGACTTTTTAGACATCTAACACTGAGGGTTATGTATCTATAAAATTTAATTTTGAAAGACTTTGTTTGATTGCCAAAATTATGAAGAAGAATGACATTTTGTCATCATGTGTGGATAAAAGCAGAGGTGTTTGCATCAAAGGCTTCACAAAGAGGTGTTCAATCTAAGAGAAGTTCAATATAAGGGAGGGATACATTCTTAGATCGAACTCCCAATGTATTTTAATCCTAATATGATTTGAAGTAAAAATAAAGGTTGGATCATTGATGGGACATAATACTATGCTTCAAAGTGACAACAAACCACATGGTTGACCTAGTCTTGGGAGGAGTTTTACAAAATCTAACCACTAATGTTTTACAATGATGGATGTAGCATATCAAACTATATGTTTAGGATTAAGGTCATCTAGTCCATTGAAAGATGTAAATTGGGTTCTAATCTAGCATGCATCTACATCTACATGGAGTGGCATAGATGTTATTACTGAATGAATATGGTGTTAGCCACTTGGCTAGTTTATTATATAATGGGATCTTTTATAAAATTATTATAATTTTAAAGCTCTAAGGATTCGGGAAAGATAAATATATCATATAGGCATTTATTTAAAGAAACTTGTTGGAATGTTTATGCAATTTTAACTACCTTTGTAGATTCAATCTTTAGAAAGAGGAAAATGTTTTTACAATTAACTACCTTTATTGAGTAAAGCTTTGGAAAGAGGGAAACTTTTATAAAATTAACTACCTTTGTTGATTCAAGCCAAATTAACATAGGTTTTAAACTAACAATGAAAATTGTTTTAAATTGTATCTTGTCCTTGAATTCAATTATATTTTCAATTTGAGTTAAGATCACCTATTGGGACTAGGAATTTGGTTGGAAAGTAATATATATTATGAAACTTAAACACATTGGATTTACAACATGAAGTGAAAAAATTAAGGTAATCAAGAGTGAATGTAATTGTTATACTCTAAATTGAGCATCTTGAACTTTATTTATTGTGGATACACATTTATTATAACTACATGTGTTTCAACATATTTTACTAATTTTTACATGGAACATGACCAAGTATTATTTTCCATGAGTGTATCATGTCCCATGAGCTACTAGAGCGCAACTAATTTATAATAAATTTGTTATTATATTTATTTATATCATTTCCAATAAACCTCAGCAGTAAACACATATAGAAGTGAAGGTTTACAATGAATAACAAGCATATGTACTTGTGATTCCATTAGTAATATTATTTCAAGTCATCAATTGCCTTTTGAGAATATTTGTTCCATTAAATTTGAGATCCTTCTTCAAAATTTAAATAACTAAAATCATCGTAGGGATTTAACTCTAAAGAATACCTTATCGTGTGCATGTATATTGGAATTTTTTTAATAGCCAAAATGTGAACCAATATATCACTTCAATATTAGAAGAAAGGGAATAAATTAATTAAAGTAATATGTGTTAAGTTTTGGGGGTTAGTAATTATGCACATAAGGGGGTGGGGTGTTTATAAATGGTGTTCCAAACATCTATAGATAATGTATTGCACAAGTCCATTAGAGGATATGCCATTTATTTAAGCCTCATAATCCTAAGGGTGATTGCTTAATCCCAACTCTAATTCAATTAACAAAAGAAACAATGGTCATACCAAGATTATGGAGGTTCATTAGAAGCTTACCTAAGCTTCCTAAAGCTACTTATTGAACACCTCTTGGTAATGCCATAACCCTACATAGAAGAATCATAGGTGTCTCTAAAACCCTTACATTATGGATTTCTATTTATAGTACACAATTGAGATATTTTTTATTAGGGGGATTCACTATTAGATTTGGTGTGGAAAAATGTTTGGGGATTGAGATGTATAAGTTCTTTTAAATTAGATTTGTCTATAACATGACATAAATATCATAGCTCATCTAGGTTTTTTATGTCAAGGTTTTGGTGTACAAAATGACAATAAAAGATCATTTTAAGAAAAAAATACATGCAAGTAGTTCCCTTATTTAATAGGGTAGAAATAATAACAATATATAAAAATATAACCAAAAAAATAGACATATGATACCTAGTAAAAATAGAAAGGTATTTCAATTAATCTAATATATATAGAGGGGTATCAAAAACATAAATTTGAGGGATTAAAATCAAATTAAGGGTGAAAATTTTAAGTACTCGCTGAATTTGTATGTAATTTCATTAGCTTATTAAGTGAATCTCCTAGGGGTAATGTTGATCCACTAGTTGTACAATAAAATGCCTAATATCTTGAATTTTCCCTTGCAAGATACAAATTTGTGAAATATTCTCAAGTAAAGGAATGTTAAAAATAAAATCTAGATTTTTAAGAATTAACCTCAATACCTCAACTAAATATAATAAAGCCTAATAATTGACAACTACCTACATCAAATACACATTTATTAGGATTTATTCTAACTTTGTATTATTGTGGGTGTTCAAAATTTATTCTCAAGTCTTACATATGGTGAGTCATTTTCTTATAAATTTCCTATACATCATCTACATAAATTAGTCTAGAATATTGTGCATTAATAATAGATCATACACATATTTTCTATTGACATATATAAATATAATTTAATGATTTTATGTTAATGTAGATTTTATTATTCCAAAAGAATGGAAAATGTATGTATTCTTGAGTGACCAACATTTGGATGAGAAGAATCATTTTGAAGCTCACAAGTTCAACCCATGGTGCTAGGAAAATAAGGGTTATGTATGTGATGGGAAAGGAATGTTAATTTACTTAGAACAAGGTAATGGATGACTTTTGTTGTAACTAATTATTATTCATTTTCAATTAATTACAAGATATTTCTCAAACTCCTTGGTATATGTCATTTGGTAACGGTGCTAGACTTTGTCCAAGATATCATTTGGCCCAATTTAAAATTCCTCTTTCCTTCAAAACTTAGTCACTAAGTTCAGGTTAGATTCATAAACATGTTTATTTTATGCACACAGCCATTTTAAATTTAAAATTCTCTAATTATTTATATTCAAATGTATGACTACAATGAATAAATGGGAGTTGCTTGAAACTTGTAGAGCCATATAATTCCCTCTTCCTAGTATGACAAATGGATTCCCAATTCGGCTACTTTCTCGATCTCTAGAATGAGGAGAGCTCAATATATTTCTCCATAATTATTGTTATCTTATAAAGGTTGAGTATTTGAAATTTGTAATAATTATTAAAATGAGACAATATTAGTTAGTATTTTTATGAAATTGATATTTCTATATGTTGAAAATACATAATTAAGAATACTAGATAACTTATATTTGTCATGTAATTATTTTCATTATATTGTGTTCTTAATGTCACATGTATTTTTTATTAAGATTAACATTTCAATTTCATTTTTAATATCATCACTCTTCTATTAATAATTTAATTTTTTTTAATTTTTTAAGTTTTAGCATATGTATGATTAAATTATTTTAAGATAATATTGAAAAGAAGAAAATGTTGTACTCTCTTTTGCTTCTAGGGTTTTGGACCTAAAAGGAGAGAGACAATTTTATTACTCTTCACTCAAGGAAAAAGCCTTGAGATTTCAATGCAAAGGAGATTGAAATCTGGAAAAGGGACTTTTCTAGGGATTGAATGATATCTAATGAGGAGTTCACCACCAAGTGTAAACTTGGAAAAGATAATGAATTGCCAAACACAGTGTGATATACAAAATGACCTAGAAAGATGAACAAAATGCAGTAAAAAGTTGAGACTGGAAGTGTGCACCGGAAGACTATAGAAGGTAGAATGAAGATTTAGATCATTCAAAAATCTGCTATTGAAGTTGACTGGGAGTCATTTTCTAAGCTGGGAAAATCAATCTAGTTTCTGGGAAAATGCAGTAGAGCAGGTTTTAGCCAAAAGGGTATCCAAATCTGTAAAATTCTTGATCAGGCCTATATAGTGGGACTCATTTTCCAATAGTGGCGAATCAGTCCACTTCTGCTTTTCTAGAAAATTTGAACTATATTTTGTGCCTCTCGGTCTGCTCTACTCTTTTTGACTGGTTTCTAGATCCGAAACTACAAATTGCCACCTATAGACCTTCTCCAAGCTTCTCCAAGGCTTGATGACAACTTTAGCAACTTTGAAAATTTGACAACTTTTCTCCAACGTTGCTTCTTAACAAATTTGCAACCTAGCTCTGCAAATCACACACAAGAAGATAGGAAAATGTTGTGGGGGTTAGTGAATAGGAATTTTCCTTGGTCAAACCCCTTGTTGGTAATTAAACCTTGAAATGAAAGAAAATATGGAAAGAGAATGATGAATGAACAAAAGATAATGTTGCAACTCACCAAAACCTTGCAAGTAAGTGCTATAATTATGCTTGAAATGGCTGCAATGGATGTGGTTCTTGATTCTCGCTTGAAGGAGATAGATCTTGAATCCAATGCTTGCTTGGATCAGGAAATATACATCACAAATGTTAGCACAATAACAAACATGAAGAATGCAATATTTGATATGATGATTGATGCTATTGAATGCTCTTGAATGCTTGATAATCTACCCTTGAAATTCCTTAAATGATCTTGTGAATGCTTAATGTTCTCTTATGAACTCTTGAATGATAGGATATGAATACTTGAATGCTTGGGATGAAAAATGAGTGAAAGAACCTTGTATTTATACTTAATTATGCAAGAATTTCTAAAATTATAACACTACAAGCAGACATCAGATCTAGGAGAATAAAATACCACCAAAATTTTGAATTAAATTTGAATTTTGGTTACATGAGACTCATTCTCACAAGGCGGAAAATGAGTCCCATTGCACATAATGTATGGGACCAAAAATGAAAAGTGTTTAGAAATGTGCGAAATCTGCATTGGGGCCAAAAAGACCTAAGTTGGACTCATTCGCCCAAGGAGGAAAATGAGTCCTAGACACTAAATCTGGGCCACACAAGCTAGGAACACTTGAATTATGATTCGTTACTAATTGGTGTCAATATTATCCTAAAAAAATGCAATAAATAAGGCTTGTGGATACAAAATAGGGCCAATTAAAGCATAAGAAATCCCAATTATTAATGAAAAGCTTAGAGGAATGTGAAAGTTTATTACAACACTCCAAATAAGGCAAGGTTAAGATTAATTATGATTAAAATTTTGTTTATTATGCTTAGTTAATTGATAAAACCCTAGAAAAGTGTGAAAGTGTGTTACAACACTTCACAACACTTTTGCAAGGCACCATTAAATTCCATTAGTTCACAAGGGCCCAAGACCTAATGTGAACATATTATCCAAATCACAACATTAAATCAAGGAAAAATTAAGCCAAAATCCACAAGGAGGACCCAAACAAGTGTGAAAATGTCAAAGGACCCATTTTTCAACACTACATTTAGCCCCCACTTTAGTGAGAGGATGAACCTACTTCAAACTCACACTAAAGTAGACAAACAAACACAAAGGAAGGAAGATGAAAATGATATAAAAAATAGTGGCAAGGCCAATCATACACCACCAAAGATGAAAAAGAGAAAAGAAATAAAAGAATCAGATCAAGCTTTTATTGTTTGTCCATCCCGATGTGGATCAGATCTAGGATGTTTGTTTGAAAAATGCATACTCACTTTGAGGTGATGGAACTCCTAGTTGTCCGCCAGGTGAGAAGTCCTAAAAGGTGAGAAACACACACTCATGGCTGGTATGCACTCACACACATGCAAGTGGCTATGGGGAAATTCATGCCTCAAATTGGGAGCTTCTCGCTCAAACCATGCCAAAGTTATACCTCCTGATAAATTTAATAAGGTGCCACACAAAAATGATTTTTCAAGCTTCACAAGACAAGAAAAAATTCTTATGCTTGGAGCTCATGAACAAATAGGATGGCTCCACAAGCATGCAAGTTGTATTATGCAAGGTGGCCATATAAAAAAAATTGCAAAATGAAAAAATAGGAAATGTTCAAAGGAGTCTTGCTTAGTTCTTGCAAGGTCTTTAACTTAGGGAACATTATGCCTAATGTCTCCAAGAGAGGACCAATCAAAGAATAGAAAATTCACAACTTAGGGGATGAAGTGTGTTCCATCAAGCCACTAAGAGGAATATAATATGCTAAGAGAGATCATACTCCTGAAGGAAAATATGCCCAATGTCATCCATAAAGCGACAAACACATCATATGAAGTAAGAAGGTTGCACTAAGAACCAAGAAAAAGGAAAATGCAAAAGAATAATGGCAATGTATGCCCCCACTTTAAAGGAATTGCTAAACACCATACTATGAGAAATTACTTTAAAGTAGTAAATGAAAAAATGCAAACAAGAAAGAAGATCTGAGAGCCAACTTGGAAAGCCCTATGCCAAGTCATATGTTTCCAAGTAAAGCTGCATCATGCAAGAGAAAAAGAAAAGGGAGGGGTTGGCCCCAAAATGAAAACACCAAAAACATTAGGGATCTATGGATTTGGGGTTAGTATGTTCTTTGCTACAATGTTTTTAGAGAGATTGGAATTGTCATCATCCGCCAAATACACATAGAACTAGAAGAATGACACAAAGAGAGCAAAGACAAAGAATTTTTTTTTGGGTCAACATGGAAGAGATATAGGGTGTCTCAACACCTTGCGTCATCCCCAAAATTAAAACACAAGACAAAAGAAAAAATGAAAAGGAAAAAGAAAAAGAAAGCCTTTTGGGTTAGCATGGAAGAGACATAGGGTTTATCGATGCCTTGTATCATCCCCAAAAGGAAAACACAAGAAAAAGATAAAGATTAAATGAAAAGGAAAAGGAAAAAGAAAGCCTTTTGGATCAACATGAAGGAAACATGAATGTCTCGATTTCTTGCATTATCCCCAAAAGGAAAACACAAGAAAAAGATAAAGATTAAATGAAAAGGCAAAGGAAAAAGAAATCCTTTTAGGTCAACATGAAGGAGATATGAATGTCTCGATGCATTGTGTCATCTCTAAAAGGAAAACACAATATAAAAAAGAGAAAGATATGCACGACATAGAGAAGAATGGAGGTACAAATAGAGGAATTGCACAAAGGGAGAGCGAACATCAAACAAAACGTCACAAGGGATCACATCACGTACATGTAATCACACAAAAGAAAATGAAAAAGAAATAATGCAAAAGACTAGTAAGGAAAATGCGAGTCAACCTATGAGCAAGTCATCTGCCTCCCAATCATGTTCTGTGTATACTGAAGGCGGGAAACTAGCCAAAGGGACAAGAGCAAGTTCTGCACTATGAGAAGCACTAGGTTCAACACTCTTTATAGGATATTTTTTGTTTAAGCTCATGGAAGAGGAAAACAATGTATTCAATTCATTATGCACCTCTTCGTCGATTTTAGCGATCTCTTCATCATTATCCAAGTTAACCACAACAAGAGTTCAAATGATAATGTCCATTGAAGAGTTAAAATCTTGTTGTGGATTTTATATTGGGTCATTTTGTTTCAATTGGTGAGGGGATTCATCATGCATTGCTTCAATCAAGTTTGGATCTTGATTTTCTTTGTTAATTCTTCATGTAACTTGTGAGCAAGGGCATGACGTCTTTTCCTACACTTTCTAGCACCTTTGTTTCTTTTGGTTTTTTTTTTCAAGTTGTGTTTGTGTAGGAGCAAGTTGATCAACCATAGGTTTCTTTTCTTCCCCAAGGGGAGGAACGAAAGAAACCATGGGAGATTGTTCAACCACTCTCTCTTTAAATTTGTAAACTTGTTTTATTTTAGGAGGTGTGATGGGGTTGGTTTCATTATCTCTTGGTCATCTATAGGATGTGGGTGAAGTTTCTTTTTTAGGTTGGTTTGGGTTGTTTGGTTCTTGTTTAGGTTCAAGCATGGTTTCTTCAAGGATGGGAGGTTCAGAGGTGGACAGAGAAATGTTTTGGAGAGATAGTTTTGCTATCTTCTTTGCCTTGAACTTTTGATAGGACAAGAAAAAGAAGTCTTCTCGAGGTTTTATAGGTTCCATGGGCTCAGGAAAAAAGGCATATAGGGAAAAGTTTCCTTTAGATGACAAAGGGTTAAAGCCACTATGGTGAATAGTGAATATTTCATTATCAAAGGGAAAATTTAAGCATTTATGCACAACCAAAGGGACAACTTTCTTGGAGTGAATCCATGGGCGGCCTACCTTCACACGAAATTGGTCTGATTGTGGGATGATGGAGAATGTGACATCCAATATTTTTGGTCCTATTTGCAATGGTAAGGTGATCAATCCTATCGTAGGGAATGCAAAACCATTGTGTGTCTTGATCCATGCTTTCAATTTATCATATTCATCTTGATAGAGTTCATGCAAAAGTAGAAATTTCTCGGTGATCACATTCTCTCCACAGACGGGATCTATTAGTATCCCATTAGTGGGCTTGTCATATATATGGCTAGATATGTAGAGAGGACCATCAGGAAAATGTGTAAGTATATCCTTAGAGGAGAAAGCAATGTCAAGAGGACTCTTGGGTCGGCCCTTACAAGGGATGATGTCTATTTTCCCTACCATTTCATCTATAGGATTGACATTGATAGCATTATTTAGAATAGAATCATTGTTTTCATCATCTGTAACAACATTCATCACATCATTCTTTGTAGTTTCACTAGCTTTGAAAAATGAAATATTATTTTTGGGAGTTGGGTTGGTAAAAGTTTGCAAGTTTTGGTTAGGAGGGGAAACAAACTTATTTCCTTGATCACTAACACCTCTAATGGATAGAGGACCAGAATCAATGAGGTCTTGCACAAGATGTTTAAGATGCTTGCAATGTTCCGTGTCATGTCCACTTTGTCGATGATAGTGGCAATAATCATTTGATTTAAATCTTGAGGGTAAAGGATTATTAGGGTCAGGTGTTTTGAAAGGAGGTAAGGTAATCATTTTTTGTTCTAGAATTTGGGACATTGTGTTATGAAGGGTATCAGACAAGGGAGTAAATTTTCTCAATGCTATGCGTCATCCCCAAATTAAAAATAATAACACATAGAAGAATTCTAAAATGAAGAGAAGAATGTAAGAATTGATCGCTTCAAGAGAAGAACACACCCAAAATTCAGGGAAGAAACAACTATCAAAGAGACAAAGAGCATATACTTAGGATGAAGAAGATGCAGATCTTCAATCTGGTATACACAATTGAGAAGAAATAATATAAGAGAAGGATGGAGAAACTAGAAAGGAATGGAAATTCCCAAAGAGATGGCTCCATAGGTCCTTAGACCCAAGGAGAGTTGGAAAAAATGTGCCACAGATCCGTAGACCTACAGAAGGTGAACAAAAGTCTTTGTAGGTACTCTCTCCTATAGAGTTGAACAGATTGCACTAGAGGCCTGTTGACCAACGGTGAATAGATCTCACATGATGCAAGTGCTTCATAGGCCCTTAGACCTACAAAGAAGGCATTCCCTCAAGTACTCTCTCATGAAGGAATCCTAATGAAAGGGAACTCTATAGAGTCAGATTAAAAAGAAGCTTTACTTATGCACTTGCAAAGCAACATGTTAATCTATAGACTAAACATGTTAAGCAAGCTTGATGCAAAGGATCTCTGCAGGTTCTCGATCCTATAGAGCAAGACTAATTAGATGAACCTATGGCTGCTGCAAGATGCATTGCAAGATAATCACATAATTGAAAGGTCTAGTCGGGTTGCCCCAAGCTAGATGCCATAGAATTCATTCGAGAGAAAATATTTCAAAGGGGGTCCCTTGGGAACCCTTCAAAACAAAAGGGGTCCACTCAAGGGACACTTCATTTGAAAAGTGAGGTCTAGTTAGGCTGCCCCCAAGCTAGACGCAAATGATTTCATTCGAAGGAGAAACCTTCAAAGGGGGTTCCCTCGGGAACCCTTCAAGATAGCGAGGGGCCCACTCAAGGGGACACTCCAATTGAAAGATAAAGAAAAGAGAGGGGGTCCTTAGAAGGATGCACATCTCCAGAACAATTTATCACTTCCCCCAATGCATAGGGTAGGAGAACCATGCAAGATACTTAGAATATACAGGATAGAGGTAGACCTCGATATCACTTGTCATGAAGAAGAGGCAAGTGCATCAACAAATAAATGAGTGATGAAACCTGAATCAAGAAGTTGTATTTTATCCTTCAAGGCCTTACATTCACTAGTGGAATGGCGAGACACTCGATGGTATGCATAGAAAGAATGTCTTGCTTCATCATGCTTGTGAAATTTCTTGCATGTAGGAGAAGAAAGAGTAATCAAGCGGGATTTAAGAAGCTGCAACAAAATACACTCTTTCTTAGATAGAGGATGAGGAGCAGGAAGCAAACCCTTCTCTTATCGAGAAAGACTCAACTGCTCACAAGAATAAGACATGAAGATAGAAGACAATGGAGGGTGAATCAACCCAAGAGAATGAGGTTGAGTAGAAATCATGCCACCATTCAACCATGCTTTCCATTTGGATTGTTCATTTGAGCAACCAAACCCTAAATTACACTTACAAGGTGTGCATTCTACAGGGACCTAAATTCCTTGTTCATTACACCCCACAACCTTTACGCCCATAGCCATATCTAGAGACAAGCTTAAAACCAAGGCCATAACATGTTTGAAAATATTGAGAAGGAGCGGGATATTTATAGAGAGCATTATTCTAGCAATGGGGATCACACTCTTCTACAGGTTCACCATCAACCTTCTTGATAGGCCTACCAACATTAGCTTCTTTAACAGAAGTGAGATCATCTTCCTTAGAAGAAGGAGGATCAACATTAAGAATATTAAAATTTGAATTCACATTACCTCATGATGCAAAAGAATGATTATCTTCTATAGTGGGTTTGAATGATGTTATCAGAGGGTCTAAGTGGGTCAGGGTTACTTTATTTTCTCCAATGATAGATTTTGTAAAGTCTAGGGAACCCCAATCATCACCAAGAAATACATTTTCTTGAGAAGAGGTAGAAGGAGCATAATTAAGATTTCTTGCTTCAGAAGAATTTTCTTTAGGGACATCTATCTCAAGAGTATCCTTTGTAGTAGGTACTGCTGGAGTAAACATCAACACATTGGAAGACACTGAAGGAATAAGAGTAGGTACAACCAAAACTTGACCAATAGCTTCCATCTCACATAAGTGCATAGCCTCAGCGTCAACTCTGACTGTGAGTACTTGATTATTGCAAATGAACTTAATAGATATATGCAAGGTAGATGGGATTGCACATATAGCATGAATCCATCGTCTACCAAGAAGAAGGTTATATGGTAATTTTTCTAACACAACATATACAAGGGTGGGTACAGTAACAGGTCCTAACCTCAAAGGAAAGACTATTGTGCCTAGGGCTTGTCGACTGACATTAATGAACCCATGAATGTCAATAGAAGAAGCATTAAGAGAAGATGAATCAATATTAATCTTAGGAAATAGATCAATACTACATACATTGAGTACTGAACCGACATCAATGAGAGTAGATCTAATGCTAATATCATTAATGTTAACTATAATCATTAAAGGATCTACTTGTTTCTACACATCCGTGGGCGGAAGTTCCTGGAGATAGAATGTAATATTCGGTGAATCAACATGAATATGAGCCATCAACACATTAACATATATTGTCCTAGTAAAGGAAGGTAAGAGGATATTTTTCAAGGCTTCCTAAAGCATACCTTGGTAAATTGGAATAGACTGAAGAAAGTTCCACAATGAGATCTTAGCTGGAGTAACTTGAAGTTGTTGGACAAGATCGTAATCACTGGGTGCCTTAGTCGTAGGTTTAAAATCTTGAAGAAGGCTTGGTTGAGAAGGTGGTAAAGAAGCAGGTTGATCAACATTTTGTTTATTCCTTCTAGTCTCATAAGTATGGGCTATTGCTCTATGAGAGGGAGCCTTAGAAAGATCAAGAGAATAACTATCAAATGGAACACCATTAATATAAAAAATCATTTTAGGAGGACTAGTTGGAGTTAGTTAAATGACCGATCTCTTAGGCCTTTGAGGGGAAGTAGAGACATAGATTACATTTACAGAATCATCACAACTAGTGAAATAATTATTTGAAGACATATTCTCAACATTGATTTGAGGAGGATCAGATGTGGAAGGAGGTTCATCATTCACTAATGCATCATCTCTAGAGGAGAGTGCATTGAAGTGAAGATGAAATTCATCATTCAAAAATGCATCATCTCCAAAGGGGAGTGCATTGGAATGAAGAGATTGATCATTCAACAGTGCATCATCTCTAGAAGAGAGTGCATTGAAATGATGATAAGGTAGAGTAATGTTAAGAAAGGTATCAATGATTTCATCTTCTTGCAACAAGATATCCTTCAAAGCAAGAGGAATCTCATGAGAAGGATCAAAGATATCAAGTGACATGGGTAAAGTCAAGTCACCATCACATGCATGAAATGGAACATCATTAACAGTTTGAATACAATTAGATATTGAGCTAATAAAAGAAGATAGAAAATACATTTTGAAAATAGCAAGCTAAAGATAATATATAATCAAACAAACAAGCTGGTCAAAGGACAATGCATTACTTCTACTTTGACGGTATGGAATGGGATTCAGGGAAGCGCCTTGAAATTTTTTTTGGGGAAGGATAAATCTTTGATTTGTCCTCCTTTTTTAAAAATTTTGTATAAAGGGGTGTTCACGTTGAGCTCACCAAAATGTAGAGAAGGGAGATTCACTACTCATGAGTCTCTTTATTCTCAAGAGATTCCCAAGGGGAAAACTACCCTAAACTACCTCAAGGAACAACGTAAGAGTTCTAGAATCAGAAAGAGCAGATCACAAAGTTTTTCTGGAAATACTTATAGGCTCTCGACCAAAGGATGGTAGTGTGGAATACAGATGACAACATAGTGTGTTGGCATCTTAGAGGCATGTAGGCATCTCATATAGACCAAAAAGAAAGTTTGTCACAAAAAACAACAAAGTGACTACTAGCGATCTAATTACTGAGAACTTCTAGAGTATAGGAAAATAACAAAATATAATAGAACTGAAATAAAGTAAAGTATAGATGATAAAGATAAAGAGTAGAAAGAAAGAAGATGCTCATGAAAACCCAAGTAATGAAGCCTCTAGCAAATGAATGTCTTCAATACCTATGTACATAAAATCTAGAGAAAATGTTGTGTCTATATAGGGGTTTGCCTCAGTCAAACCCTCATTTTGGTGTTCCTACCTCTATAGACAGCCATATAGATAGAGAGAAATAAAGTGTGCAATGAGTGATAAAAGAAAACCCCGCTCGACGAGGAGAACCCGTATCACAAAATGTAGATGTAATAGATAGGGGATGTGTGAAATCCCAAGATGCCTACAAGCACAAGATAAGTGAGATATCAGTTGTGAGAGCCACAAGAGTTGTAAAGAGCATTGTAAGGGCTTGAGAGGGCTATTGTAGTAAGCTATAAAGAGCTATGCAAGCAAGATATAGCAAAAGCAATAGAGGAGGAAAAGGAAGAAGCCCAAGATAGAAATATTTAGAAGACCAAATGGATTGAAAAGATAGCATTTAAGGAAGGAAAAGAAGCTTCCTGAGCCATTACAAGGTGTCTTGGGTTGTTACCACTAAAAAAGTTAGCTGACAAGTGAAAAACATGCTTAGAAATGACTATTTGAATGTTGAAACATCACAAAACACTAGCACGATACACAGACATCTGCACGGCGCGCTAGTGTCCAAACACATCATGCTACAAAACAATACGGACGAGAAAAGAACAAGGTTTAATGTAAAGCTGATGCACAAAGGTAGCTGCTGAAAAGGGGTCTTGAGCATCATGAGAAGGGAAAAAGGCTGATGCAAGGGCTAAAATGAGCCTACACAAATGCTAAGGGAGTGAACACTAATGTATGTGAACACTAAGGGCTAAAAAGCAGATACAAGAATGTATGTGAAATTGCAAGGGGTGTAATTTTATGCCATTACAGGTTTTTTTGAGGTACACTAGTAACCATTATTTCAACACTCATCATACTACTTGAAGGTAAGGGGTTGTTAAAGGTATGGTCCATTCCTAGTGTACTAGTGTCAACAGTATGAGTGAAAGATCTAGATTTAACACAAGATCCACAACAAGTGTGTTATCACGAGATGACACGAGTCTTGAACTATGTCTCACTATAGCATTAGCAATAGGACACCAAGTTGTAAAGCTCATAAAAGGGTCAATCAATGAATGCAACATAAATGCAATGAAAAAAAGATAAATGATATGCTTTAATTCTAACTTTTATGTTTACAAATGCACTTGAAATGAAACCAATTATGAAAAGATTGCCAATGATAGTAATGTAAAGACAACAACCAGAAGTACAGATGACAAGATTTTAATGTTGTAAAATGAAAATTCAAACCTAAAGAGGGACTAATATGCCCAGATGGGTGAATGAGTCCCACCTAGGGTTTTTGGAAGGTTTAGATAGTGAAAAACAGACAACACAAAATTCCCAAAAATCTTAGAAAAAGACCTAGATACAAGGACTAAATCGCCCAAATGGGCGAATGAGTCCTAGGTTAGGGTTTTTAAGCTTAAATTAGCAAATTTTGAGTTGATTTTAAGGTTTCTAGGTTGTATGGACAATGACTATTTGCAATTATAGATTTTCAATGAAATTGAATGATTTAAAATGCAAAAATGCAACCTATATGCACTTTTCACTAATGCAATGTTTAGAAGCCCTAAATGCAATTCAAATAATGCAAAGTTAATGCAATCTAGATCTAGGAATACAATGTTCTCCAAATCAGAAATTCAAGGGTCCAAAGGTTGAGTTCACCAAAATGAACAAAAGTGAAATGGGTGTCCACCTTATAGGAGATGGAACTTGGACCTATTTCACACTTTAGTTCATTAGGAAACAAAGATCCCTCAACCAAGTGACTCAATTGGGGGATGGAATTTGGGTTTCCTTGTGTGATTAGATGGGGGTTCACCATTTAAATGAAGTTTCAAAGGATAAATGCAAACACTTATGCACAAAACCCTAGAAACTTGAGAGCAAGAAATCAGATTGACAAATTGGAATCAAACAAAAAGGTACTTGGAAGAATGATGGAATCAAAGCAAGGTTTGCAAATGTAAAAATATTCCTTTTGAAGTGCACTTGGACTCATACACTAGGTAGGACGATTTAGTCCTACTACAAGATTCTAGGTAGAATCTAGAATCTTCTAGTGACTAATTAGGATCTGTAGAAAGATGGAAAAAGGTCTGTATTGGGACTCATACACTCAGTAGGTGATTTAGTCCCCTTACTAGGGTTTGAATAATATTTTTGTACCCTCTAGTGATCCTACTACAAATGTGTTTCTACTTATATAATTTATATATTATAAATGCTTATCTATTTTATATGCTTTGTATCTTAGAAATGTATTTATTGTAATCCATTTTAAGAATCCACTTCAAATTTTTCTTTGTACTCAAATATAAGGTATATATTTCTTTGGAAATGTAGCTAATATGGTAATGAGATGCTTTTATTCATAAGTTCAAAGGCTAAAGATACATATCATATTCTATGGCTAAACCTATTTAAACTCTAAATCTTACATCACAAAACATGATTTATGCATACCTTATTTCCCATAATGTTCCCCAAGCTTCAAATTATAGAAACCCCTAGTTCAAAAAATATAAACTGAATACCAAGTTCATGGACTTGAAAACTCATGCTTGCTATTGCTTTTGGTTTGCTACATGTATCCATAGAACAACTATTATAGTTGTTAAGAACCTTCAACTATGTGTTGACTGTCACATTGCAACGGAATTTATCTCCAAGATTATTGGAAGAGAAATTATTGTGAGAGATGCAAATTATTTTAATCATTTTAAATAGGTGGAATATTCTTGTGGAGATTATTGGTGATGCTAAATGAAGTGATTTGAAAATAGGCTCACACTATAATAATGTGCACCATGCCACACGTACACTAATAATGAAGGAACAAGGTTTTATTTTTAGTTTCTAGAAAATAATGGTTTGGTTTTTGTTTTCAATATTTGACAATCTAGACTATGATGTTGGCTTCATAAAATTAGGTGCATAGAGTGCATTGTACATCACTACTTATATGCACTATTGAGGTATGTATCAAAGTGAAATAGATAATAAATTTGTGAATTTGTAGATAATTTTAATTTAGTTTGATTTCAATTTGTTTGGTTTTAATTAGAAATAAACTAGTATAAACCAATATAATCTATTTGGTTTTAGTGATAGTGTAAGGGTGAGAATATGGAAAAATAAAGGAACCAATATCAACTCTAAAGATAGCATGAGTGATAGCCGACACAAGTAGTGGAGTTGGCTTGGGTCGTGGGTTTGCTCCCCATTGGTTTCTGGTTTGACTCTACTCCTGGGTTTATCCAGTTGGGACTAGCTTGCTGGCTATTGGGTCCCCCCGTAGGGGACTAGTCTCGCCCCTACTCGCCCTAGGTACCCAAGATACAGGCTACTAGGTCACTGGACGGGGTTGCGGGGATACCCCTATCGTTAACCCAAAAAAAAAACATGAGTGATATTTTTGCCCAAAGAACTAGTTTGAGATGAATTTCTAAGATAACACACCTTAGGTAAATAATGTGGGATGATGAGGGATTTTGTGTTCCTAGGGAGAGATGAGAATAACTACGATGTATATGTTGAAGGGACTTGTGGGAGCCACATCTAGAGCTAGTATTGCATGACTATGCCCTCATCAGTGTCCACAAGGTGGTGAGACATCCCTATTGGTAGAAGAAGGTAGCACATGAGAAATTATAAATAGAACATTAGCCCAAAGCTTAATAAAATTCTACAAGTGAGAAACCTCTAAAGCCACTTTATTAGCTTGGAATTGAATTTCAAACATAACATGATAGCATATAATGACTTTAGTATACATGAAAGAGTGAGAATCCATAACAAAAATTAAAAGTAAAGTAACATCCTTATCTTTCCATGATCAATCCATGTCTAATCAAAAGAGTCAAATTAAGAAAGCTTTGACAAAAATATTTGATGATAGCATTAAGTCTTTTACCATTGTTTCTTTTTAGAATATAACATTTAAATAAATTTTTAAGTTAGAATATTTCTTATAAATATATTAATTTAGAATATTTTAAAGACAAAATATAATATTTATTTAATCATGAACCATTTTTTCTTTTTTAAAAATTTTAATTGTTAAAGAGTATCTTGAATATTTTTAAAATTTTAGAATATCAATTTTAGAAAATTGTGTTTTATTATAATATTAAATTTGACCCATTTATTTTATTTGTGTTTTAAATTTCAATATTATTCTTCATTTTGTAATTCTACTTCTCTTTTTCTTTTTATTTTATGTGTTTAAAACTAGCAGTCACATGCATAGGCATACAACAATCAACTGATAGGGGTGCACCGTAACTGGTTATTTAGTGGGAAGAAGTAGGAAACATTTTTTGTGGAATGGAATGTGAAATACAAAAAATCAATAATATTTAGAATTATTTGATTGGGTCGAGAAACAAAAAGTGTGTTAATTAGTCAATAGGAAGTAACATGAGGTTAGTTCATATCTCATTGGATATGGGTGGGAGATTACAAACTTGTTCCACAAAGATAGGAAATCAATATGTGCATGTCCACATAGAAAACTACTAGTTGAAAATTGATTAATGAAAATGTAAAATAAAACCATAGGCCATGTTGAATGAATCTAATTAGTTACAATGTATCCATTAATTTTAATTTTAAGCAAGTAATCATCAATAACTTTTTTTATTAATATGTAATATTTAATAATTTTACTTAGATTTAACTTAATAATGTTAGCAATATAGTAAATTAATTCTCAACAAATACAATTTTTTAATAAATTTATTCTTTAAAAATGACAACTGAAAAATATAAATTAAAGTTAAAGTTTTAAATATTTTTTTTTCTAACAACAATAGTTTTGCGCCAAAATTTAAGGTATGAGATAATTTGATCTCTATTTTAGTTTTATATTTATTAGCCCTACATGTACATGTATATTTTAGCTTTTTGTCTAGGTTATTCAATCAATTAATTCAATATTATTTAATTATGTTAAAATACATATGCATACAAATACAATGCAGATTTTTTAAAGAGTTATTATCCATGCCTTCAATAATTACTAATATTGCATTAAAAAGTATTGTTTAACAAAGGTAGTCGATAACTTTGGGTATCACATATTTTTGAAGAAAGAAAGATGTTTAATATTGGATACTTTTTATAATTACTATAAATAGTGCATAATTTTGTAAATTGGAGTTTTAGTATGCATGTGTTTTTTGGGTTAGTAGTAGTAAAATAAAATGGAGACAAGTATAAAGGATTCAAAAGTAATCAATTATAAGGAAATTGGGAATAAAAATATCAATTTTTAATGAATTACTTCATAGTGTAATTAAAGACTCAGTGACATCATCTTTGATCAGAAACAAATAAATAGACCTCACGAGAAGAAGAGTGCGATGACGCAATATAGATTTTTTTGGATTGTTAGAATAAATGAATAAAAGATATGATTTTCTTTGAGGTGACATGACGAAAGTCTCAAGTGCTTCCCTACCACTTCCTATGACATAAGAAACATGTTGCTATAAACTATGTTTTTCGAATCCAAATGTATGTAAGAATTTGTGTACACATGTATCTATGTAAGAACAAATATATGGCATTAAAAGCCAAAAAACAAAACCCACGCTCATTATCCACCTTGCCATATTGGCATCATGGAGCCTCAGGGACTCTAGCCAAAACTCCGAGCAAGAAAAGTATGGAATGTCCACGGAAAATTTTTTGGAGTTCCATTATACATCACACAATATCAAAGTTGAGCAAAATCTAGTGTTTTCATATATGATCTAGATGTCATATTGAAGTTTTTTTTTTTTGTTACAGTAACTTTGTAAAAAACAAGCATCGTGACTTTGGGATGCTTTTGCATGCTTTATCCTAGTACCTGCAAATAGAAGAGAGGGGTATGTCAGTGGACGCGAAAGCAAGATCAGGAAGGAACCATAAAAAATTAGTAAGTATATTGGTAAAATCAATATAAACAATCTGAAATTGGAAATAATCAATAATATTTACAATTGGTTCACCAAATATATTTATTGATAATGGAAATTTTGTGTACTTACATGTATTGTTGATAGTGTTTAACAAGCGTGAGCAACATTGGATTGAGTTGTTGGAGCATTAAACAATTTGAAATAGATAATTTAGAGTGCACTATTTTTTTGGATGCATATTGTATATGTGCAACATTATAAAGGAAATCATATAGATCTACAATAAAAGAGGTTAGACATATACATATAAAAATACATATATACATATACATATACACATACATACATATACATACATATACATATACATACATATACATATATACACATATACATACATATATATATACATACATATATACATATACATATATATATATATATATATACATACATGTACATATATTATTTTTGGTTGAATTCTCATTGGAGGGTTTTAACACAGATGTGCTTTGAAATGTGCAAGAAAATATATTGATTTAGTTGCATTGTTGAAAGAGCCATTGTGGTCTTCGTTCTAGAGAAGACTATAGTAAAAAATGACACCTTTGGCTTGGTTTTCATTTCGTACATGACTACATTTTTTTCCTTTCTGGCTATTGGTTGTTATATGTGCCCATGTTTCACAAACATATTTTTGCATACACATCTTAGGCATGAAATGCAAATAAAGTCATTTTGCATGGGTATTTTACATATGATTAATTTATTGTTCATGTCTTCTTGTTATATGTTTTTTCCTTTGGTGTTACACCCATTTTGTAGACTTCAAAGAGATTATCGCTCTATTTTGGATGGAAAAATTCCAGTTAAAATGAGAGATTGTTATTGTAGACATCCAAATTTGGACACATACATTGGTCCAAATTTATCCCTCTCCATCTAAACATCTCCTTATTCGCGTTAATTAGGTAATATTGCTATTATCTAATTAATACCCTTAGTTCTTCTAACCCCTAAGGTATTTAGTTAATAATTAAATACCTTACCGCTTTACTCCCCCTTTCATCAAATGAATTAAATGAATATGACATTTATTTAATTCCTCACATGTCACATCCTTTCCCTTAATCCTAATCAACCTCTTAATCTCATCATTAGGGATGTGCACATGCCTAATCCTTGATTAGGATGTGTCACATCCTCCAACTTTTGCAAGTTGGCTTCTAATCCTTATTACTCTCTAATTATCTTCTAATTATTGATTAGTTAAGTCTAATTAGTACCTTGGTCAACTCTCCCCATCCCCCAAGGAATTTTTAATTCCTTTTTATTCATCCAAGACTTCTCTCTTCCCCATGTGAATTTTTAATTCACATTTATTCCTCCAAAGAATCTTCTCTTCCCCATGCAAGTCTTCTAGAATCTTTGACTTGTCACATCAAGTCACATGTGGGTAAGTACTTACCTTTTTAAGGACCTTGTTTTATCCAAGGTACTTTCCACCTCTCTTTTTGGAACCTTGTCGTATCCACAAGATTCCTCAATCATGTGAATTTTAAATTCACTTTTATTCACCCAAGATTCTCCTCTTCCCCATTTGATCGTTGAGAGGTCACATCAAGTCACATGTCAAGGTACTTGTCCTTCCTCCACATCACATGTCCTTCTTCCACCTCACTTACGCCTCATCACATCCTTAGCCATTTGCACCCTTATGCTACCAAATTGATCACTCAACTTGCAAGTATTTTCACTCATCTAGCCAAGCCACTTAGCCATAAGCATTAGCATTCTATCACATAGTTCATCTTGAATCTAGCCATCTTCATAGTCATCCAAGGAGCACACAAGCATTCAAACATCAAGGGCCAACCAAGGGATTGCAACACAAAGAAGGTATAATCAATTGTGTCTTCATTTTATTTTCATTTTCTTTCTTTGTGTTATCATTCCTTAGGCTAATCTTTGAAGTGTTCCTTGTGTTTTTCTTTATTGCATAATAGTTATTTTGCACCTTTAGAATAGGTTAAAACACTAGGCTCATAGTTATAATCTTTTTTCCTATGGTTTATTGTTTTAGTTATCTCTATGCATCTCTATGCACCTTTTTAGTCATTATACAGTCTTTATAGTGTGCAGAATGAAGCTTTGTGGATGGCTCTCCAGTTGAAACAGATGAGAAAAAAAGAATATCATGAAACATATTAATACAAGATTCAAGCTATGTTCTTTGGTAATAAATATTGAAGACAAGTAGAGAAATTGTATAAGAGGTGTTAGAGTGACTAATTTATTGTTCATGTCTTTCACTCTTTGCTTATTATTCCTTGTTATATGTTTCTATCTTTGAATTTATACCCATTTTGGAGACTTCAAAGAGATTATGCCTCTGTATGGATGGAGAAATTACAGTTAAATCTTCTTTCTTTTGTCAAAAAATATGGTTAGGGTTAGTAATTTTTTCACCCTTCATTTATTGTTTGTAGTTATCTCTGTGCACCTTTGGCATTATACCCATTAACATAGGAGCAATTGCAGATTAACATAGGAGTAATTGCATATATATATAAATAAAGATATGTAGAGGGTTAGTATGAAAGCATAAACATTTTGGAGATACAAATAGTTTAGTGGCTGTTAAGTGTTATTCTAATAGCTCTTTTGTACAATTTCTCTATTCGCCTATACTATTTAGTTGCAAGTAATGTACCTCAAATTTTCAATTAAGTTTGTGACGTTATACCCATTTTGTACAGGGTGTTAGAGCCCATTGGCTTTACCACTTCTATTTAATATGGGTTGATTGCCAAAGAACGTAGCTCAAATTTGAAATTGAAAACTCAACTCTTACATAAATTGGCTATCTTGTATTAATATGTTTAATGTGGGTTTTCGATCATGTGCAATTTACTTGTGATTCTTAAGTGTTTTTCTAATAGTTCTTTTACAATTCCTCTATTTTGTCTATAATATTCAGTGCCAAATAATGTAGCTTGAATTTTGAATTGAGGAGCTGACTGTTACATATATTGCTTGTGTTGTATCAATATCCACTTTCCCATAACAAACTATTCATTATTGTAGGTCATCTGTTCTATTCTCCATGGTGTTAAGGTCTATTTAATGTGGGTTTCTGACCATTTGTGCTTTTCATGTGATTATTAAGTGTGTTTTCACTTATATAATAGGTATTAGAATGACACTTATCTAGTGCTAAATATTATAGAGAAAAGCCACATTAAAGAAAATTTTAAAATATGAAGCATAGAAGAGGCAAACTATGAGAATGAATAGTTTGTTATGGGGATTTGGAAAGAAGAGTACCATGAAGAACAGTTTGTCATGGGGAACTTCAAACAGATGAGGGGAAATAAATATCATAGAACATATTGATATAACACATATAACATGTTCCATCCAAACAAAATAACCACAACAATTAACAGTTTGTTATAAGGAGCTTGAAACAAATGAGGGAAAAAGAGTATAATAAAACATATTGGTACAAGACAAGCAGTCTATGTAATAGTTGCAAGATGTATTAGAATAACACTTTAGAATCACACATAAATGGGATATCAACAAGAACCATTCGCCTTTTTTCAATTTTTTTGGCCTATGTATGTTTTTCTACCTCTCTTAAACTTGTATTTGATGTGGATTTTTTGACCATCTGTCATTTACCTGTGATTCTCAAGTGTTTTTGTACCAACTGTTTTAGAATTTTTCAAATGGCAGATCATCTAAAACAAATTTTAAATGGAAGTTTAACATATGGAGAGTAGAAGCTGTAAACCATAGATATGGAAACCTTCTTATACAGAGCTTCTGCTGTACAAAATGCATATAGCACTAAGGATGAACAGAGATAACACTGAACAATAGCCAAAGACCAGGGAGCATACATGGGCCAAGAAAACATAGAAACTTGTCAAAAGGTATAGGTCAATCTTATGTTTGATGAAGAATAGAACAAGTAAACTACGACAATAAAGACCTTGTTATAGGGAGCTTCAAAGAGATGAGAGAAAGATAATATCATGAAACATATTAGTACAAAACAAACAATCTATGTAACAATTTGCATTTACCTATTGGCTATTTGTTTGAAATTTCCATTTGGGTTTCCATTAAAGCAACAGTAGCTAGAATTTCTCGACACATCTAGATATATGTTTTGATCAGTTGAAAAGGAAACTATACAAACATGGACAAATGTAATGTGTGCAATAGACTATATTTATTGTAGTCAAGTGCATGTAAGAATCTGTGCATGAATGTATATATATAGCAACAAATATATGGAGGTTATCTAGCCATGGAGGAAGAAAAGGGTTGAATGTATAACTCAAGAAAATATAAATCTATAAAACAAAACTTGTTTACACTTATAGCTATGGTCATCTTTCAGGTACCAATTGTCTGACACATGGGCTTGATATCTCGTTCTTCATCTATATTTGCATTCAAGCCAACATGCTATTACTGCAAGCCAACATTTTATTTGAATATATTAAAATACATGTCTCTGGTTAGATGTGTATGGAATAGCAAAAAGGCATTAAAAAATGACTTACAACAACAATAGAAGCTGAAACACTGTAGATTGTGGACCGGAATAGTTGGGAGGCTCTCCAATTTGATATCTGATGGAGGTGGATGACACCTTTGATCAGTAGCCTACTATGAAACCAACACCACAGTGCATCATTTTACAATGGAAGCAAAAAATAGAAATCCTCATATTAGAACAATGAATATTACATGTAGTCCCTTCTGTGGCATCGCGCAACAATGCCAGGATGTATCAACCCTCACAAGAGCAAAAACCAACCATTTTGTTTCCGTTGAACAAGGTAACTAGTTCCATGACCACCAAACCACGTGGTCAACAAACTCCACCATAATTGTAAATAGGCCTAAGCAACCCATTGCAAATAGCATGGAGTTTTTCCATATATGAGAAAAAAAGAAATGTAGACAAGACTATATATTTATGAATGCAATATACAAGAAGAGTGAAACAGTGAAATGATGAAAAAAAGAATTTTGTAGATCAACATTTGCATCTATTTGAATCAAATAAAGATAATAGAAAAGCTAACTAGAAGACATAAGAATTTGTGGAAGCAAAGCATGAAGAACAAATGTTAAAACCCAGGGTATATAGGCAAAGAAAATAGAAAAAACAACATGGTTGCAAAATTTTAAACTTATTAGTCAAATGGAACACAATTTTTTTTTAGAATGTTTCTATAGTATGTGCATATATAGTTTAATATATTGGAATGTTCAAAACACGTTATTGACTTATAGAAATTTTTGGCTCTACTTATTGTTGGTTGCAATCTCTATGTATCTTTGACACTTGAAGTTGTTTGTATCTACATATGTATCAATTTGTAACAACTACAACTATATGTTTAGAGTACTGCATGTTAAAATCGGTTGAAAGAGAATTGTAGGTATGCTAATAAAGAGTTGAAATCATGGAATTTAAAAACACTTGGACAAACATGGATAGGTGGAATATACAGAAGAGTGTATTCTTCTGAATGTCATATACAAAAAGTATGAGACAATAAAATGTTGAAATGAGAAGTCAGTAGATTAATATTTATGGGTGCATATTTGCATACTGAATTTAACAAAAAATGTATTGTTGAAGGTACAGAAGATAGTAAACAGGAAGAAAATTATCTTTAATGTGTAAAGCTAAAGAGGATGCAAAGCCTTGAATAAATGTGGGAAATTTAATGTGCCATTCAAACACAGAGTATATAGGCACATAAAATGGGAAACAAAGCATAGGTGTATAGTTTAAAACCAATCAGTGAAATAAAAAAATATTGTTGAAAAAGTTTGTGGAATAGTTGAATATATACTTTAATAGAATGGAATGATCAAAACATGCCACTGGCTTGTACAAGTTTTGTCCTCTGCTTATTGTTGCTTAGTATCTCTATCCATCTTTAGCATTATACCCATTTTGCATAGATTATTACATGGTAGGCTTCTGTAAAATTTAACTTAGAAATATCTGAAAAGAGGATGGTTACAGTCTGGACCAAATGCGAGAAGAATTGTTTCAGAGCCTTTTTTATAAGCCAAAGCACAAGCTGGGGGCAGATGCATTTGGCAGGGGATGGATTTGTTCCAAACACACGTCTCTTCACTATGGCATTGAGCAGTGTATTTGTTGTTGCTAAGTCTGGAGTATCTCTCAAATGAGAATGTTGAATCAATGCAAAGTCTTTCAATTGATTTAACACTAGAGATAGTTGTAAAATTCAACCCTTTCCTCTCTTTTCTACTTATGTTTATCGTTGCTTTGTCTAGTGTTAAGCCTTGTCCTTTATGTATTGTGATTCCCCATGCCATGGTGAGTGGAATTTGTGTTCGACTACCCCAAGTTATAGTTGGAATGGGGATGTCTCTTGGGTTTTCTGGGTCCCATGGTGGACCAATGTAATTTTGGAAATGAACAACAACATAGTTAGGTGGATCTAGCGGTTTACAATGTGCATTGTACACAATAGCTATAACAAGACCAAGGGATCCATTGACTAGGCCAGCGTGAATCCACTAATTTGTTGTTAGCATCACTTGTTCACCAACACAAAGTAGTAGTTCTGGGAGAAGTTGGTCGTCATCTCCATGATCAGATGTGTATTCCTGTGCTACCCGAGCAATGCTAATGGTTATGGGAAGATTTAACTATTTGATCATTTTTTTGTTTTGGAATAGTGTTGGTGTAATTATATGTCTTGTACCTTGTCTTAGGTCATAATTACACCTTAGTTAAGTTTACTTAGGGACCACATAGGAGGTTGTTGGAGAATCTCCACTTTTGGTGGACTTGACATGTCATTACCTCATCACTTCCACCTTTTGTGGACATATCATGTGATTATCTCTCCACCTTTTGTGGAGTGATAGGTTTTCATAGTTGTCTCATGCCATAAGATTATGACACTTGTCATAATCTTATGCCCTTCTATGTTCTCACCTTGGCTATATAACCAAGGGTCTCTCTCATTGTAAATAATCAGATTCATATCATATCAATGACATTGAATATAGTTTATTCTTGTCATAATCTCTCTCTCTCTTTTCTTGTGCTTTCCATTTGGTCCATAGATTTTGGGTGGCATCCATAGCCAATTCTAACATGGTATCAGAGCAGGTTGGGTGCCATTGGAGAGTCTTATTCTGAAGAGAGATTCCAGATCTGAGGAGGTTCCATTCATGGCTCTTTGTTGCAGGTTCATATCCGAGCTTGTTGGTGCAAATCTGAGCTCACCATTATGTCCGGAAGGTTCGAGAAAGTCGATTTTGCCTTTTGTTTCATCCAAATAAGAGATACAAGGCCAAATCTATGAGGGTTTGAAGCTGAAGAGCGGTTGCCAGATCCAGATAGTAGCTGCAATTTTGGAGCATTTTTGGTCAAATCCGACCTTGCCATCGCGTCCAGAAGGGCCAAAAACCCTAAGATCGACTGTCAATTCGTCCGATTCGGAGCAGTTGTCCGGTAAGGCAAAAATTTTTTGCCCGAAGAGCCGTACGGCCCCTAGATTGTCATTATTACAGGACTGTACCTGTGGACAATTGCAGGGTACTGCATGTACCCGCGGCCCCTGCAGACTTGCCACGTGGAGGCAACTCCACACCCGCGGGCCCACTCTTCCTTCCTACTGGCCACGGCTGCCAGCATTTCCCCCATCGGCAGCCGCAGTTTCATCCACCAGCGGTAGTCCACAATCCGCGGCCGGCAAAAACTTTTTTCTAACCGACGTTCGGTGAAGATTCCGACGATCAGAATATTCTGATGCCACAGAATATTCCGGTGACGGCAAGTCAAATTCTGGCAAGCAATCTTTTTTCCAGTGATGGCCCTAAGGACGTCAAATTTAATCTAGAGGATTGCTGACATCAGCACTATGTCAGCACAGTTTGAAAATTTTCTGCCCCTCACCATTTGAGTTTTCATTTTTCAGTTCATCTTTGAAGCTCCATAACTTGCTCATTCTGACTCCTTTTTTAGAGAATTTTTTTTTCATTTGAGCTAGAATTTTGTACTCTACGCACTGGTGCAATCATTTTTTGGTTTTGGTGCCTGGTTTTTCCAGAAATTGCAGATTCTCACAGGTGTTGCTGCTTTGTCCTCATTTTCAGAACTTTGGGAGCTCATATCTTGCTCCTACGGTAACATTTTTTAGTGCAGTTTTTTTTGAAATTGCATGATTTTTTGTGTACTTCTCAGTGGTAGGATCAGATTGATCTCAATATGTACCAAAAATTATACTTGATATTGTGGCCTATTTTGGCATTTGTAAGCACTAAGATCAAGTCTAGCTTGCTATTTTTGGCATCTAGCAACTGTAAATGCACTAAATATAAAGTGCCAAATCAGATATTGCTTGGGGGGTTTCTTGATTGAGTGATTTGGGGGGGTAATCTTGCAGTGATTTTTTGCATTCTTTTGCTTGGTTTGTGTTCTTGCAATGGGGAGATCTCAAATTGAACCCCTAAATCCACATAATTATGCTACATGGAGAAAATCAGTAATGAACTATCTCATGATGAAAGGTCTAATAGGTCATCTAAAGGACACAATTCCAAAACCTACTGATGCTAAAGAATTGGCAAGGTGGGAGATTGATCGTGAGAAAACACTTGGATGCATATGTTCATTAGTCTCATTTGATTTGCAATTTCATATTGAATCATGTAATACACCTAAAGAGGTATGGGAGACTTTTGAGAAATTGTATGGTAAAACAGATAAGATTAGAGGCTATCAAATTGATAATGATTTGATGAATCTTGATCCTAAAAGTTTTGACCACATCCAAGACTACATATCCAAAATCAAGCAACTAAGAACACAATTGAAAGAATTCACTATTGAAAAAGAGGATTTGCAGTTGATTCTGAATGTGTTATCCAAGCTTGGTCCTGAGTATTCAGTGTTTGTTTCTGGCTTTCATACTCATCTACTTTCTATGGGAGCATCGTATGTTGATCCTAAGTTTGATAACTTTGCAAATCTCCTAATCCAAGAGGAAGCTAAGTTAATGAACATGGGTCTAATCAAGTCTTCCAAACCACAAGCATTGGTGGAAAATGAGTCTAAGGTACAGAAAGAATCAGAGAATCTTGATAAGAAGCAAAAGAAGAAAAAGAACAAGCCACATAAAGAATCAGAATCCTCATCATCAAAAGGAGAAACATCTAAGAAGGAGAGACCTTTTTGTGCATATTGCAAGAAGGATGGACATGAAGAACACTATTGTTATAAGAAGGATTTGAAGAATCAATCTCTTTTCTTCCTCTACTTCACTAAAAGGACAAAGGTCAAACATCAGGATATAAAGGACAAGCTCTTTGTGCTCATTCAAGTCCAGGATCAGGGAGATGGCTTCTAGATTCAGGAGCATCACATCATATGGCATCTTCACAGACTATTTTCTCTTCATTTCAGCCTTGTTCTATGTCTCCTATCTTGATGGGAAACAATACATACATGTGTGTTATAGGGAAGGGATCTATTAGCATTGGGGAGAACACTTTTCAGGATGTATTGTGTGTTCCTCATTTGACGAACAATCTACTTTCCATTTATCAGATTACACATGGTGGAGATGGGAGAACTGTGGAGTTCACTCCTAATTCGGTTATCATTCGAGACTTGGAGACTCGAGAGATCATTACTACTGGGGTGGTTGATCATTCATATCGGTTGTATTCCTTTGCACAATTTGCTTCTGATGATGACATTGTTCCTATGACTGTTGATCACATACATCATGATTCTGAGGAGACATTTGGCTTTTTGAACTTGGGCATACTCACATCAGATCTAGTACTTGAGCCAATGTGTAGCAACATCAAATTATTCTCTTTCTGTGGTTGAGAGCAATTTAATTATTTATTTCATAAGCTCTTCCTAGTCATCGTGGAGAGACTCCCCATTTCTTATATGGAGAAGGATTTCCTGAAACTTTTGTTGGGAAGGGCTATCTCCTTTTTGCTAGAAAATAGTGTCCAATGTGACCTAGACTGTGAAAGTATTCCATAAGGCTACAACCGATGACCGTGAAGCATAAATAGGGGTATCCATGATAGGTGGCAACTAGGAAAGATCACCAACAAGGATGATAGAAACACCACCGAATGACTCCTTCTGGTTATTGGGGAATGCTTGGCGCAATCGGCTATCTATTTTCAACAACTTTGAGCCTAGAAAACTCATTTCATCTATCAAAATGTATTGAATATATTTAAATTGTTCTTGGAATATTGTCAATGCATAACCTTGCAAAGGATTCATATCCTTTATGCGAATCCAAAGGGTTTTATGGATTGTGGAGGTGCATATGTTGTATGCAGTAACACCTGTGGGGGCCAATGTGAGCAACGAGCTATTGGATCTAGTAGTAGAAATGTTTATTTGTTGTCTAATACAATTTATCAAAAAGGATTTTCTATTTCCAGTTGTGCCTTGAATGATCATGCGGAGAGGGCCTTTGGGGGAAGGCTGCATGCAATGGGACTGGATGATTTGAAGAGCCAATTGTTGTTTTGCTAAAAGCTGATGGGATGATGTATTTATAGGAAAAAATTGTATCATAGCTTGCTCACGTTGTGCCCTGGTTGATGGGATGAACTACAAAGCAATATTATGAAATTGTTCGGGCACACAGTTTATATTCCATGAATGGTTCATATCAAAGTCTTGCCTACCCAACCACTAGAGCTGATTTATACTGAAGTTAGTAGTTGCACCAAGCTGAGAGAGAACTTCCCATTCATAGTCATCCATAGAAGGTCGATGGTTCAAATCATCAGTATCACTACCATGTTCTTCTTCAATCGTGGATGTAACTAGAAGTCTGTTAACATGCCAAGGATGATAAATAACCAACTATTTTTAAAACTTTCCAATTTTGTATGATCTCTTGTTTGGAAAGACCTATATTTGTCTGTATGTTTCAGAAAGGTTCGTGTAACATAAGTTCAGTCCAACAAAATGTATCAAATATTTTTGTATCCTCAATGGGAACAATCTTGAACAATGGGTACACAAGGACAATTGCAGGTTGGTGTCTTGGTTTGCATTTAGCCTTTTTGCGCTGCTCTAAATGTGTATATAAATGGACCGAGTCAATTAGGGATACACCACCTAGCTCTGGAGGCCTTTACATATAGTAGTGAATATAATTTTTTGGTAGGTCTTCATCAACATGATCTTTATTTATACAGAACCATGCTTTTTTGTCAACATTCAAATGAACATATTGTCAGCTTGAAGTGAGAAGAGGAAATTTCTATAACATATGGCACATCTCCTATGCATAGATGTCACACTCCACAAGAATATTCATCATGAATTTTTGATATGCAGGCAATGCTCTATCCTCAACTATATTGTATTTGCAAGTCTTTCAACATGTCAAGATAATTTTTTATTTCTTCTCTATTCAGTTGCATATTTAGAAATATAATTTAAAACAATTTTCCTAGAAAGAACTAGCTGGCAGTCAACATTGGCACACCAGATTGCAAGCATGAGTGGGATATGAATATTTAGGCGATCATCATTTCTTGCTAGCTTGTAGGATTTGTTAGACTCAACATCAGATGTCAACGTAGAGGTAAGTTGTTGTTGACAAGGTGCTTTATACCGACATTGTAATTGCTCTCCTTTCTTCCTTAAACAAGTATATTAAGAGAATTTTGTGTGCCTTTGAACTGTATTTAGCAACTCTTCATAATCTATGATTGGATCACTAGAAAGAATCTGGCTTGTGGAAAGAAAGCACGAATTTTATTTAGAACAATAATACATTCTGAGCAATCTTTGTGCAGGACAATGTGGATTCCAAGCTAAAACATATCTATCAAAAAAGTTCCTTGCCATGGTAACATCATGGTGATTGGACCAATCAAGAGTGTCCATGTTTGGGGCTTCTAGAAGCTATAAAAAACATGCACATGTGTAGAGCCACGATGCTTCCATTCATATCTATACCAATAAGATTTTTCATGCAAAATATTTTCAATCACCTCTTCACAAAAAATTGAGAATCTATGATGCAGATATAAATACGTTATATGTGGATTCTGAACAACACCATCTATTAGTGTCTTTGTTGAAGGCTCCATCGCCAATCGAGCCACAAAAGAGAAAACATTTTACAGATCAGCCCATTGTGTGTCTGCATAGCTCAAAGTGAAAAAAAGGGTAGGTATGCCAAGTTGTTCAATCATTACAGATAGTTGGGCCCAACAAGAGTTCCAAAAAGAGCAAGTCCTACACAACGATACACCAAAACGCATCAACTGCTCAACTATTTGGCCATCAGAAGCAACTTGAAGATGTTCATGCAATGTAGACAATGACTTGGTGATTTTTTCTTCCAGATCTGCTCTAACAAAGACATAAATAGTTTGTTGGTTGCGATGTCTCATTATCAAGTTGTAGATAAAATACCTAAGCCTAACATGTTTGCCAAATTTGTGGTCAAAATATCTCATTAAGTGGAGGGAATAATCATGCAAGTGAATTTTAGCATTTTTCGGTTGGAGGGGAAG
Source organism: Sequoia sempervirens (assembly GCA_007258455.2). NCBI lineage: Eukaryota > Viridiplantae > Streptophyta > Pinopsida > Cupressales > Cupressaceae > Sequoia > Sequoia sempervirens. The sequence goes on from VDFB02356977.1 coordinate 126,255, forward strand.
TGATGCTCTAGTGGGAAACAATGTTGGAAAGGCCATTGTAAATAAACCTTTAGTGTTGTATTCATTAACAAGAGAAGAGCTAATTTTAGGCCAACACAAAATATTCTGCTCTTTTTTTGCAATTTGTAATACTTGTTTGGTTGCTTGGAGCTCTCATCTAGCATTTGGAAAGGAAGGGATAAATGATGAAAAGTTTGAAGAGCCATTTTCATCTTGAGCAACATTTGTTGAGCTGGTTGATGGCATTAACTCTTCATCAGAAACTTGCTCTATTGTATGCAAGAAATTGGAGACATCAACAACATCAGGTAACATATTAAGAGCCTCAACATCAAGTAACATATAAAGAGCCTCAACATCATAATTACCACCTTCAATGGTGGTTCATCGTAGAATCACAACCTCAAGGTCTTGTAATCAGTGCTGCAAAATTTTTTCTATGCTCGAGATATATTGAGGAAAGATTATCATGTGGCCCTTGTATTTAAATTGACCTCCTCTTGCGTGGGACACTTGTAAAGCTGGAGCCACCCTAGCAATAAGCATTTATTCAACCTGTTTTAGCTTTTTTAGCAACAATGGTTGTGGGCCTGGGTCCATGCCATTCACAGAGTTGAAGCGGTGGGTGCCATTTTTAGAATAGCATATTACACATGTCATTGCTGACCTCAACATATGAGTGTGCACCCCTATGTAGCTTTCCCTACATATCTAACAAACAAAAAGGTTTGAAAGTGCATCTATGCGATGTCAGAACCACTTTACCGTAGAAAGGTAGCAATCATTGAATATTTATTTTAGGTGTTGTTGTGTTGGTGCAACAGGGGGATTGTTCTGAGATTGTATATAAGGGGTGGCATCTACCATTGCCAATGGGCGATGCGAGGGAATATTGTCAACCGATAGACCTGTAGCTGTGCTTGATGTAGTTAGCCTTTGTTGCATGTATTTTGTACAGTGCTTCGCAAAAAATTCCTCTCTATGTTGGCTATAGTACAAATGGTTTTGCTGCTATTTTTTAGCCTTTTAAATTCAACAATTGATCAGGTTATGGAACTTGAATGTACTCGCACAACCTAGGAGTATACATACAAGCTCAACCATATTAGCATATATGAATATACATGTATAACCCTAGATATATTTAAAGTAGTAATTACACATAAAAATGGAACAAAATATATGTGTATCCATGTGTATATAAATGTATATCTATGGATGATCACAAAACGAATAACATAGTTTGAACATTGGAATATATAAAAATATATACAGAAGGATTTTATAGATTTTTGTGTTAACCATTTCCACTATTTCACTATTGTTATATCCTTTGTTTAGAACAATACAATATTGGATGCACACAACTAGTTGAAAGTTATGTTTGTGGAAGCCAAGTGTATATAAGCATTTGTGTAGGCATCTATCTATGCAAGAAAAAATATAGGGCATTAAAACCAAAACCACACAACCTACGCTTGGTATCCTCCCCACCATTTTTTTTTGCATCGTGGAGGCTTGCAGGCTCTAGCAAAATCTTTGACCAAGAACATTATGAAATGTCGATGTGGAATTTCATGGAGTTACATCACACACCACAAAATAAAAAAGTAGGGGGAAATCTACTGTCTTCATATCTGATCTATCATACTATACTCATTCGACAATGCAACTTAATCAAAGTATACTTTCCCACACTACAACATTGAATATTGCATTTACTTCAACCGCCACCATCATACAACAACGACAGGATGCATTAACCCTTGTACGAGCAAACACTTACCATTCAACTTCCACATATACATACACATACATATACATATACATCACATACATATACATATACATATACATATACATATACATATACATATACATATACATATACATATACATATGCATACACATACACATACACATATGTATACATATACATATACATATAAATATACACATACAACAATGACAGGATGCATTAACTCTTGCGTGAGCAAACACTTACCATTCAGCTTCCGCGTATCGAGGCCACCAACTCCACCACCGCCAATCTACACAATTATGAAGCTCCATGCCACCATAAAAAACCCAGTCAAGTCACCGCTAGTTGGGACATCTACATATGCATATACATATACATACACATATGTATATACATATGCATATACATACACATACATATACATATACATATACACATGCATACACATATACATATACATGAAAGGGATGTTTTTATATGCTGGAAAATATCAATGCATATCTCCTTGCACATCTATATGATTTGTTAGGTTCACCCATGTGTGCATACACCTTAAAGTAAAGAAAAATAGGAAACAATAACACCAAATTTACAACAGATATAACAAAAAGGAAATTTATACTTACGAAATTAGGATTTGAAGGTCGGTGGTTCACACCCTCAGAACCAAACTCTACAACGGAAACAGTGGGAGATGGAACAAATCAATATTGGGGGGATTTGGAGACCCATCCACAAAGCCCGATTTCTTAGACATGGTTTTGGGAAAATTTTGCAGGGATAAAATGTTACAATTTGAGTTGACTAATTGACATCTCTATTTCACAATAAAAATAAAATATTAATGTATTACAACATCCCAATGGCATTTGGTAGATAACTTAGAAATATCGATCTATAACCATTCCACTTCTAATACTAATCAAACAACACTAGATACAAGAACAAGAATAAAAATGATAAATGCATATGTATATACCCCTATATGTATCTGTTTATCTTTTGTATTGCATATATATGTATCCATGCAACTTTTTATTATTTTACTATATTTCTACATATAGCTATATGCAGATATTTGTATATGTTGTTGGTTGGGTCTTTCACCCTTTCTTATCGAAACAATAGGCTATACAACAATAAGAATATAAATGATTAAGTGCATATATGCATTGAGTTTCCCCTTTGTCTAAAAATTTAAAAACACACACATATAGCCAGATATATATATCCATATGCACACATGTATATATCTATTTATATACACACTACTATATCTAAATAGATGTGTATACCATACTTTTTCCTAACTATGTAACTCCTCACCTTGAAATTTATGAAGAGAGCAAACATCCTAATTGAATTTTCCATCAATTGATTGGTTAAGAAGGGTACGAATTCGAACCTTTTGTTTCCTATAGGATATTGTCTACTCCAAAGTAAGGCATTACTATAGGGAACAAAAGGTTTGAATTTGTAGCCTTCTTAGCCAGTCAGTTGAGGGAAAATCCAGTCTAGATGTTTTTTGTCTTCATAAATTTCAAGGGGAGGAGTTATTAATCTACAATTTCTCCTATGTTAATGGCTATAATGCCAAAGATGCACAAAATGAGCATTATGTGAGAGTTGCACAACACACAAGACAAACAATAAGCAAAGGGAAAAAGTTATGCAAACCAACAACATGTTTTTTACTTTAGAGCTTATTAAAATATAAATGCCATAGGGGGACTCTTGGCCACCTTCAAGCACAAAAGAAGAATGGGAAATGGTTGCTCGTGGTGCTGGACAATGGAAATCAAGATGGAGGGTTCAAGAAAATGCAATCTACACTATTTTTGGTGTTTTTCAATGTATCCAGTTTCAATAGGGACATTCACTGCCAAAGCGTAACCAACTTTACATATTTCTTATGAACATGTTGAACATACTGCACCATTAAATGCTTTGTCATTAACAACATCTCAATGCTATATCATTTAATGCTATAGTTATATTGTATCAATTTTCTCAGAAGCTAAATACTACTTACATATATGCTATTTTTAACTCTTTTTAAATGAAAGTCTACCTAAATACAAATAACGATAGCATACACAACTGTCTAGATATACATGTGCATATATAAATTGTTGTATTCTCAAATGGGCCACAATGGTCTTGGTCTATATATATGGATATATATTTCTGCCTATATGTATTTTTTTAAATATGAAACGGGGAATTTAATACATATATATACACATAAATTTGAGCTACATTGCTTGGCACTAAATATTATAAACAAACAGAGAAATTGTAAGAGCTATTAGATGGAAAATCCTATTCATGGCTTGGCTGATGAAAATCCCAGTGGAAAATTCAAACAAATAGCCTACCAACTAAAAATATAAAGCTGAACAGATAAAAGAGCTATTAGAATAACACTTAAAAGCCACCAAACTATTTGTTTCTCCACGCTTATACATATATCTTTTCAACTTGCCAAATTAATTATTTAAACCCAGTTCTTTATGACGATACCTATTTTCTTTAGGCCATGACAACAATTATATGATGCAAAAATCTCTACAAAATGAGTATAATGCCACAAACTTAATTGTAAATTTGAGCTACATTGCTTGCCATTAAATATTATAGACAAATCATTTATGCAAAATACCCATGTAAAATGACTTGTAGAAAATAATTGTTATTCTAACACCTCTTATACAATTATCTATTTGTCTTCAATATTTATTAACAAAGAACATAGCTCAAATCTTGTATCAATATGTTTCATGATATTCTTTTTTTCCTGATGTGCTTGAAGCTCACTGAAACAAACTGCCTGGGTCTATTTATGTAAGGGGTGGAGCTTGCTAATTACGTGGGATGGCAGTGTCTTAGATGAATATGTTTCATTATATTCTTTGTTCCTCATTTGTTTCAACTTCCTAACTGGTGAGGTAAAAATAACCTCATCATAATAATGCCACAAAGACCTGGTTCATATATGAAAATCTTTATCCTTTGCCAATTAATTAAATTTTAGAAGAAATAATTGTTTAATTTTAGTAAGAACTTGTATAAACTTTATTTCTTTTGATTTCTTAAAGTAATTTACCAATACAGATTTAATGGGTTGTTTTAAGTGTTTTGTAGATAATAATCAGTCAACTAAGTTACAAATTGAAGTATCCAGCTGGCACGTGCTCCGGAACTTCAAGATAATGGTACGAAAAATGTTGTTGTTCTTAAAAGATGTTATTTTTGTTATATTTTGAATAAAAGACTTTATGGCTCGACTTGAGCCTCTTAAATGATGTGTAATAGGATAGACGAGTTATATGTAGATCTGTTTTAGATATTTTTTTCAGTGGTTATCTATACCAGCTGAAATATAGCATGTAGTTATAGTTTCTCTATAAAAGATACAGTTGCTGGAAGTAACATACACAGTAAAAAAGTAATGTTATGCTGACAGAATGTTTTCCAAAAGTTTATAAATAAAGAGATTGTTATCTAAAATTCTGAGTTATGAGTTATGGATGATAACTATGTTTAATAGAGATGTTTCTGAGATAGCTGTGGATGTGAGCTGGGAATGAATGTGTTGTCCCACGAGTTGGCCACTCGATGGGAGTAGATAAGTGTTTTCTTTTGTTATACTGATGTTTTGTAGAGAGTTGTTTAAATTCATTAATATGAAATCTTAGTTTTGAGGCATTTGTTATCCTTTCAACTTCCGTAGCTGCTGTTACTTACTATTGGAGTTTTAACTGTTAAGAAAATTTTTATGGATTGTTATAAGCTTTTTTGTTCTTATAATCAGTTTCTTAGTTTAAATTGATTCTATGTTTGTTTAACTCAGTTATTATGCTTTCTAAATTAGTATACTCATGTTTACAGTTCAAGTATTTTATATTTTCTTTGGAATAGATTACTTTTCAGTTTGGTAGTTAAATAGTTTGAAGTTAGAATTAATTTAAATTTGTTCTTAAAAAGTTAAGGAACCTGAGGGAGATACTCCAGAACTCTTCTATTGCAGATTGCCATGAACACTACCTGGTCGACAATTTGGATATTTTATTCTAAAGTAATGGGACCTAACGACAACCTATCACTTTTTGGCACCGTTGCCAGGGACTCTTTTTGCTTATTTTGCTTAAAGTGTTAATAGAAGATGCCTTGAATACCTCTTTTAGGACAAAAATATTATCTGTGGCTTCCTTTTCTGCATGGTCAGGAAAAGAGGCCCTCATAGACGATTTATACTAAAGAACCCCCCAAAATACATTCCAGTTATACAAAGGGAGGCTGAAGGCTCAGAAGATTATTCTACTGATGAATTACTTGAGCCTTACCCACCAGAGGCTTTCCACTATCTTCCAAAAGACTGTCCAGTGGTAAAAAAATTTGTTGAGGATCAAATTCCTCTAAACATCATGGGAGATCGGAGGGCAGAATCCAACCGTAATGGTGGAAACCGTAATAATAATGATCCTCCACCACCTAGGACGTTCACTTATCCTATTGCTCTTGATGCTAATGATGATACAACAATGAAAAACATTTCTCTAGCTTTCCTCCCAACATTTAATGGTTTATCCTCGGAAGACCCAGACCAATTTCTTTTTGAATTTAAGGTCCTTTGTCAAACCTATGACTATAAGAATGACAACCAAAAATTGAAGTTGTTTCCTTCTACTTTGAAGGATTTAGCCATTCGCTAGTTTATGGGACTACCATCTGGAGGTATTACAACTTGGGAAGAAATGGAGATTGTGTTTTTGAATAAATATCAGAGTTATTGTAGGGTGAGTGATCATAAGGAAGAACTATTTAAACTTCGGCAGAATGAGGACGAGAGTCTAGAAGACTATTTGGATAGGTTTCTTTTCTTATCTAAACGATGTGGGGAAATGACAATTAGTGTTGAGATTCTCAAGACTATATTTCTTAAAGGACTTGATGATGATGCAAGACAAAGTCTTGATTTAATGGGAAAAGGTGATGTGTCTCAATTAAACCTTGAAGATATATGTGATTTGTGTCACAATTTTTCACATACTCGCGGAGGAATCCGAAAAACAAATCTTTTCAAAGGGAATAATGAGATAGGTAAACTTCGAGAAGAAATAGAAAATTTGAAGATAGACATACTAGTCCAATTGAATACTACGTTGGATGGTATACAAGCAAAGACACGTAACCCAGATACTTTGTCAATCTATTGTCCTAGGTGTCGAAATAAACATCTTTTATGAGAGTTCCCATTAGACAAGGTTAATGTTTGTCAACTTTGTGAGAAAAGCCACCCTACCAATCAATGTGAGCTTCTTACCAATCTTAAGAATACTAAGAAAAAAACTGCTTAGGTTGAAGAAGAAATAAATGTCCTAAATCAGCGCCAGGGAGGTAATTTTCCTTATGGCCAAAATCCCAACTCTGCGTGGAGACCCCAGAATAACTGGGCTGGTAATCAATGGCCTCCATCTTGGAATCAGCCCTACCCTCAACAACCTACTTGGGGAACTCCTTATTGGGGATCTCCCAAATGGGCAACTCAATCATGGGGAACTCAGCAATGGCCAAACCAGTCGCAACAACAATGGTACCCACAACATATTGCTCCCCAATGGAATCAAGGACATAATCAATTCTATACTGGTCCTAGGAGGAATCAACGACAAAATTTGTTGCCACCAAGTCAAAATCTTCCTCAGACTAAATAGGTGAGTCAACCTGAACTTCCAACGCAACCACTTCCCAATCCAAAGAATAGTAGACAGAATACTCCAGTATACACTGCGGAGCAAGATCATGTCACAGGTCTAAATGAAATTCATTGTGGAAATTTTCAGTTACGATCTGGTAGGACACTTCAATCGCCTACTATTGAGGAAGTAGTGGATGAACCCCTTTCTCAAAATTTTGAGAAAGATACTATACTACCTACGGATATAGTTGAGTCTCCAATAGTAGGAGTTGTCGGTCTTCCTCGGGAGGAGGAAGGTCAGTCTTTGACTGAGTCTAGTAAAGATAGTCCTCCAAAGGAGTTAGGAGATACCCTTTCAAAGGAGAAAACTCAAGCGCCATTTCTGGAGCGCTTAAAATCAATAATTCCAAAAGATACTCTTGAAATGTCATTAGTTTCTAAAACTACATTAATTCAGGAGATTAAACAATTGTAGATAGAGGTTCCTTTGCTGCAAGCAATAAAGGAAATTCCTGAGTTAAATCAGTTGATTAAAAAACTATGTATTAGAACCCGAGGAAGGAAACCAAAGAAAATAAACACTGTGCATATTGATGGTTATCTAGCTGAATTTTTGTCTGGGAATACGGTTGCTCCAAAATATGATGATCCTGGGAGTCCACTGATTACTATTACAATTAACGAGGTAGCAATACCTAATGCATTGGTGGATTTGGGAGCAACTATTAATGTAATTACGGTGGATGTAATGGAGAAATTAAGTCTTATAGATTTAAGTCCTACAACTACAGTCTTGCAGATGGCAAATCAGTCTATAGCCATTCCAAAAGGTGTTATAAAGAATGTTCTTGTTAAAGTCGATGGATGGGAATACCCAGTTCACTTTCAAATAATTCAATCACTTACACCCAAAGATAGTTATCCAGTAATTTTGGGAAGACCATGGTTGGCTACTATCGCTACTAAAATCGATTTTCGAGAAGGAGGTATGACCATTTCACATGGTCCTGATAGTAGACGTTTATTTTTATATCCTCCTGCTAAACCAACTAAGTATAACAAAGTTGGGATTGATGAACCGGAAGAATTTAGTGGGCAGGACAATTTGGCCTCTTTGGCCATGGTAGTGATTAAACAACATGGAGAGGACTTACAGGATGAGTTAGTGAATGAGGTGGCACATTTGGCTATAAGTACTAGTGAAGAAGTAATAGAGGATGTACCAGAAATTTTGGGACAACCGATTGATATAAGTGGGATGGAACAAAATTATGTTACCTTGGGGATGCCTTGTCCCTTGGCTAATATGATTCCTAGAACAAGTTATTTCTTTGATGATATTACAAAATTTCATCGATTCATACCTCATAGTTGTCCTCTCAACAATTTGTTACGACCAATACATACTGTCACTTCGGCTTATCTAGGAACAAAAACAATTATGTTGTTACTAGGAAAAACTATGAATATCAATATTTGGTTGACATAAATACAAGAGAATAAATTATTTAATGTGCTGGTAAAAAGGCCTAAAGATTTTGCTTGGGATTATATAGACATGAGGGGTATTCACCCAAGTGTTTGTACTCATCACATTTATACTGATCCTAATATAAGACCTGTTCATCAACCACAGAGGCGACTCAATCCTACATTAAATGATCTTGTTAAAGTAGAGATTGAGAAACTCCTTCGTGCAGGATTTATTTATCCTATCTTAGATAGTAAGTGGGTGTCACCCATGGTAGTTTTACCAAATAAAAATGGCAAGTGGAGAATTTGCATGGATTATAGAGAACTTAATAAAGCCACCTTTAGAGATTATTTTCCCTTACCATTTGTTGACCAGGTTTTGGACAATTTAGCTGGAATGAAATATTTTTCTTTCCTAGATGGATTTAGTGGTTACAACCAAATTCAGGTAGCACCAGAAGACCAAGACAAAACCATGTTTACTTGTCATTGGGGTACATATGCATATCGAGTTCTTCCTTTTGGACTTTGTAATGCTCTGACTACTTTTCAAAGGGCCATTTTGGCTATATTTGCAGCACTTGTTAACGATTGTGTAGAGGTTTACATGGATGATTTCACAGTATATGGGTCAACCTATGATGAAGCCCTTCAGAACCTGGATAGGGTTTTGTAGGTTTGTGAGGAAAATCGACTATCCCTTAGCCATCAAAAGTGCTTAATAATGGTAGAACAAGGAATAGTCTTAGGCCATCACATTTCCTCAGAAGGAATAAAAGTTGATCCTAAAAAAATTGAAGTCATACAACAATTAACTGTACCTCAAACACAAACAAATGTTCAAAGTTTTCTTGGACACGCTGGATATTATAGAAGGTTCATAGAAAGCTTCAGTAAGATCGTGACCTCTATGTTTTCTCTACTCCAAAAAGATGTGGAGTTTAGTTGGACGTCTGAGTGTCAACAATCATTTGAAATGATAAAGGAAAGGCTTGTCTCTGCTCCTGTACTACGTGGACCAAATTGGAGTCTTCCCTTTCACATTTATGTCAATGCTTCGGATGATGCAATTGGTGCAGTATTAGGACAAGAAGATGAGGATGGGGGTAAATATGCCATATATTTTATTAGTAAAAACTTAACGTCTACTGAGAGAAATTACATGACAACAAAAAAAGAATTCTTAGCAGTTGTTCATGCCATTAAAAATTTTAGTCATTATATTATAGGATATAAAGTTACAGTTTACACAGAACATTCAGCTGTAAAATATTTAATGAATAAACCTATAGTTAATGGTTGAATAATGAGATGGTTATTACTTCTTCAGGAGTTCAACATGACAATACTTGACAAACCAGGAAAATTTAATGAGGTGGCAGATTTTCTATCTCGAATTAAACAAGAAGAGGGTGATAGAGCACCTGTACAAGATGAGTTCCCTGATGAATTTTTTTTTGCTATCTCTATAAAGGTTCCTTGGTTTGCTGATATTGCCAACTATTTGGCTACTTCTGAAGTACCTCCTGAATTTACATTTAAACAAAGAAAGTGACTTATTCGACAATGTGCACTATTTAAATGGATTAATGAGATGTTATTTCATTGTGGACCTGACATGGTTTTGAGAAGATGTATCAGGGCTGATGAAACTTATAGTATTCTGAGGGCCTGTCATGATGATCCTTCAGGGGGTCATTATTCTGCAAAAAGAACTTCCCATAAAATACTAGGTACTGTATATTATTGGCCTTCAATGCATAAAGATGTTAAAAATTATGTTCGTCATTGTGATGAATTTCAAAGAGTAGGAAGATCAACTGCTTCGACAAAGATGTCGTTGCAACCCTAGGTAACTTTGGAACCATTTGAAAAATTGGGGTTAGATTTTATCGGCCCCATAGATCCTTCCTCATAAGGGAAAGAGTACATATTAGTCTGTACTGATTATCTAACAAAATGGGCTGAAGTTACGAGGTTCTAGAGAAGAGCAAGTTGCTAATTTTCTCTATAACAAATTTTTTCTTCGATTTGGAGCCTCTCGAACTATTGTTACAAATCAGGGACCCCAATTTATGTCCAAATTCCTCCTAGCATTTACAGACCATTTTCAAGTGAGCCATAAGAATTCATCCCCCTATCACCCTCAAGCAAATGGTCAGGTAGAGGTGACTAATAGGGAGTTAGAAAACATTCTAACAAAAATTGTCTCGTCAGGAAGAAAAGATTGGGCTAGGAAGTTGCCTGAAGCTGTTTGGGCATATAATTCAACATGGAAATCTACAACTAGATTTAGTCCCTACGAGCTTGTTTTTGGAAAGAAACCTCTTCTTCCCATTTAATTTGAACTTCAGACCCTACGAATAGCTATGGAATTGGATCTAGATTTGAAATGAGCTCAAATAGAATGAGTTTTGCAGTTAAATGAGTTGGATGAGATTCATCTAGACATTGTTCATCAAACAAAATTAGTTCAACATCAATGGAAAGTTTGGCATGACAAATATATTAAGGAAAGAGAATTTCATAATGGTGACTGGGCCCTACTATTCAATTCAAGATATAACAATCATAAAGGAAAACTCAGAACTCATTAGCTAGGGCCATATGAAATTTCCCAGGTTTTCTCGAATGGCACAGTGCAGTTAAAACCTATCGATGGTGATTTACGAACTCTCTTAGTAAATGGTCATCGCCTACGTATTTATTGCAAACCGGTTAATAAAGAAGAATTTACAAAGCTAGTAGAACTGCAAGGAGAAATCCAATGTATTGACTCTGCTAAGATAGAGTCTATTTTGATTTAAATGATTCTATGTTATCTAAAAAAAAATGTGTACTTAGTTCATTTTTTAGCATCTTTCTTAAAATTTTAGATTTAACATGTATTTTCATTTTGGCAGGACTTTTCATAAAGGAATAACAACTTCCGGAGCACCATTCCATGATGCTCTAGAACTTGATCATTCTGTTGGCCAGTGCTCCAGAACTTTCATTTATTGTTGCTCTGGCTGCATCCTTCAACGATGCTCCAAAACTTTCATTGGTCACTGCTCCGACTGCATCCTTTAACGATGCTCCAGAACTTTCATTCGTTGTTGCTCTGGCTGCATCCTTCAACGATGCTCTGAAACTTTCATTGGTCGCTACTTCGGCTACATCCTTCAATGATGCTCTAGAACTTTCATTCGTTGTTGCTCTGACTACATTCTTCAACAATGCTTCAGAACTTTCATTTGGTCGCTGCTTCAGTTGCATCCTTCAACGATGCTCCGAAACTTTCATTCATTGTTTCTCCCGCTGCATCCTTCAACGATGCTCCAGAACTTTCATTGGTCGCTGCTTCGACTGCATCTTTCAACGATGCTTCAGAACTTTCATTTGGTCGCTGCTTTGGCTGCATCCTTCAACGATGCTCTGAAACTTTCATTTGTGGCTGCTTCAGACACATCTTTCAACGATGCTCCAGAACTTTCATTTGATCACCATTTCAGTTGCATCTTTTAGCAATGCTCCAGAACTTATCCACTTGTCTAGTTCCTAATGCATGTCTTACGCATGCTCTGGAACTTCAACCACCTTCTTAGTCTGAATGCATGCTTTACGTATGCTCTAGAATTTATTCATCTTCATTCTGCCAACTCCTTTCTAAGAAAATTTTCAAATTTTTTCCTATACTTTGGTTATAGTACATTGGTACACGTGTCTTCTTCTATCATTGTAAATAAAAGCCGTCGTAATTTCCTATCTTTATTAATAACTTCATCATCCATGAGTCTCTTTATTCATTTCATAATAATTATACCGTCACCTTAGCCAATCCCCTTGCATCGTCCCATCAAATCGTGAGGTACAAGATCTTCAAGCGATCATGGAATGGAAGTAAGTACAAATTTTGGCTTTAAATAAGTAGTTATTTTTGAATAAAATATAATTAATTGGCAAGAAATTATTTTCCCAATTTAGTAAATTGAGCCATTTGGTGATTAATTGTTAAGTACGCCACTCTTTTTGTGGCCCTTCATGCAAATTGAAATCATTACATAGTAAGCTACGGGCAAGAGTAGAGTAAATGATATTAGTTTAATCATATCTTCAAAAATTCCAGTGCACAAGTCCTTGTCATTATTGAATTTTTCAGCAGGGTGGTAAGCAAGAGAGACAAGAAAATGGGCGGCACAAAGAAGAAATCTGAGCCGGCTTCTACAGAAAAGTTGTTGGGGTTAAGTAATATCTCTCGGCTGTTTGAGGAAGTAGGCTGGTTGGATTTTATCAAGAAATTTGAAGGGTATAATGAAAAGCTGGTGAATGCATTTGCTAAAAGCTACTC